>CAOLHI010006008.1:0-55000 GCA_948474755.1 Ctenosaura bakeri | reverse complement strand
GTGGGCGGAGCCCCAGGAGCAGGCCCGGGGCCTGCAGCCTCTAGGTAGGTGACTCTAGGCCTGGCACCCTCTCCCACAGCCGCCAGGCCCGAGCCGTCAGCCGCGTCGGCCTCCAGACAAGGCCCCTCAGCTGCAGCGGCCTCAGGGGCAGCGACAGGCCCAGCCGGGCCCATGCCCCTGACATTAGGGTTAGGGTTAGGACCAGGGTTAGGGTTACGGCTAGGGTTAGGGCTAGGTCTATTGCTAGGGTCAGGGTTAGGGTTAGGGCTAGGGCTAGGGTTAAATTTAGGGCTAGGGTTAGGGTTAGGGCTAGGATTAGGGCTAGGGTTATGGTTAAGGCTATGACTAGGGCTAGGGCTAGGGTTAGGATTAGGGTTAGTGTTGGGGGTATGGCTATTGCTAGGGTTAGGGTTAGGGCTAGGGCTAGGGCTAGGGCTAGGGTAGTGTTAGGGTTAGGTCTAGGGTTAGGGTTCGGGTTCCCGTTAGGGCTACTGTTAGGGCTAGGGTTAGTGTTAGGTCTAGGGTTAAGGTTACGGTTAGGGCTAGGGTTAGGGCTAGGGTTAGGGTTCCGGTTAGGGGTAGGGTTATGGTTAGGGTTAGGGTTAGAGTTAGATCTAGGGTTAGGGTTAGGATGAGGGCTAGGGCTAGAGTTAGGGTTAAAGTTAGGGTTAGGGTTAGGGCTAGGCTTAGGGCTAGGGTTAGGGTTAGGGTTAATGCTTGGGTTTGGGCTAGGGTTAGGGCTAGGGCTAGGGCTAGGGTTAGAGCTAGGGCTAGGGTGAGGGCTAGCGGTATGTCTGGCTTTAGGACTAGGGTTAGGGCTTGGGGTTAGGGTTAGCGCTGGGGTTTTAGTTACACTTAGGGTTAAGGTTAGAGTTAGGGCTAGGGTTTGGGTTAGGGCCAGGGTTAGGGTTAGGGCTAGGGTTAGGGTTAGGGTTAGGGTTAGGGCTAGGTGTAGGGCTAGGGTTAGGGGTTAAAGTTAGGGTTAACGTTAGGGCTAGGGTTAGGGTTAGGGCTAGGCTTAGGGTTAGGGTTAATGCTAGGGTTAGCGTTAGGTTTAGCTTTTGGGCTAGGTTTACGGCTCTGTGTAGGGCTAGGGTTATGGCTTGGAGTTAGGATTAGGGCTAGGGTTAGGACTTCGTTTTGTGGTAGGGTTCGGGCTTAGGGTTAGGGTTAAGGTAAGGGGTAGGGTTAGGGGTAAGGTTAGGGCTAGGTTTAGCGCTAAGGTTAGGGCTAGGTCTAGGGCTAGGATTAGGGTTAGGGTTAAGTTTAGGGCTCGGGTTAGGGCTAGGTATAGAGCTAGGGTTCTCGCTTAAGGTTAGGCTTAGGTTTAGGGTTAGGGTTAGGGTTAGGTCTATTGCTAGTGTTAGGGTTAGGATTAAGGCTAAGGCTAGGGCTAGGATTAGAGTTACGGCTTGGGTTAGGGTTGGGGTTAAGACTAGGTTTAGGGCTAGGCTTATGGCTAGGCTTAGGGTTAGGGCTAGGGCTAGGGTTAGGGTTAGGGCTAGGGTTAGTGTTAGTGCTAGGGTTAGGCCTCGGGTTTGGGTTAGGGCCAAATTTAGGGCTAGGGTTAGGGTTGGCATTCGGGCTAGGGTTCTGGCTAGGGTTACGGTTAGGGTTAGGGTTAGATCTAGGGTAAGTGTTAGGTGTATTGTTAGGGTTAGAGTTAGGGTTAGGGTTCGGGCTAGGGGTGGGGGTAGGGTTACTGTTAGGGCTTGGGGTAGTGTTAGTGTTAGTGTTAGGGTTAGGGTTAGGTCTATTGCTAGGGTTAGGGTTAGAGTTAGGGCTAGATTTAGGGCTGGGATTAGGGTTAGGGTTAGGGCTAGTGTAAGGGCTGGGGTTGGTGTTAGTTTTACGGTTAGGGTCAGGGCTAGGGTTGGGGCTAGGTTTAGGCTTAGGGTCAGGGTTAGCGCTACGGTTAGGCCTAGGGTTAGGTTAGGGCTAGGGTTAAATATAGGGTTAGGGATAGGGTTAGGTCTATTGTGAAGGCTAGGGTTATTGATTGAGTTACAATAGGGTTATGGCTAGGGTTAGGGCTAGGGTAGGGTTAGGATTAGTGCTAGGGTTAGGGCTAGGATTAGGTCTTGGGTAAGGCTAGGGTTAGGGCTGAGGTTAGGGCTAGGGATAGGGCTGGGGTTAGGGCTAGGTTAAGCGCTACGGTAGGGCTATGGCTATGGCTAAGGTTAGAGTTAGGGTCAGGTATAGGGCTAGGGTTAGGGCTATGTGTACAGTTAGGGTTACCGCTTATGTTTAGGGTTAGAGTTAAGGCTATTGCTAGGTTTAGGGTTAGGTTTAGGGTTACGGTTATTGGTAGGGCTAGGGCTAGGGTTAGTGTTAGGTTTAGGTCCAGAGTTAGGGTTAGGGTTAAGGTTAGGGCTAGGGTTAGGGTTAGTGATTGGGTTAGGATAGGGTTAGGGCTAGGGTTAGGGCTAAGGCTAGGGCTAGGGTTAGGGTTAGGTTTAGGGCTAAGGCTAGGGTTAGGGTTAGGTTTAGGTTTAGGGCTAGGTTTAGTGCTAGGTGTAGGGCTAGGTTTAGGGCTTGGTGTTAGGGCTAGCGTTAGGGCTAGCTCTTGGGGTAGGTTTAGGGCTCAGGGTTAGGGTTAAGGTTACAGCTAGGGTTAGGATTGTTGTTAGGGCTAGGGCTAGGGTTAGTGATTGAGTTAGGGCAGGGTTAGGGCTAAGGTTAGGGCTAGGGTTAGTGTAAGGGCTAGGGTTAGGTTTAGTTTTAGGGCTTCAGTTAGGGTTAGGGCAAGAGTTAGGGCTAGGGCTAGGGTTAGGTTTAGGGCTATGGTTAGCACTAGGGTTAGGGCTACGGTTAGGGTTAGGGTTAGGGCTAGGGCTAGGGTTAAGGTTAGGGCTAGGGTTAGGGTTCGGGTTAGGGCTTAGGTTATGGCTAGGTTTAGGGTTAGGGCTAGGGTTAGGGTAGGGTTTGGATTAGGGCTAGATTTAGGGCTAGGTTTATGGTTGAGGTTAGGGTTCGGGTTCGGGCTAGGGTTTGAGTGAGTGTTAGGGTTAGGTTTAGGGTTAGGTCTAGGGTTAGGGTTAGGCCTAGGGTTAGGGTTAGGGTTAGGGCAAGGGTTAGGGTTAGGGTTAGGGCGAGTGTTAAGGTTAGCGCTAGTGTTAGGGTAGGGTTAGGTTTAGGGTTAGGGCTAGGGTTAGGGTTATTGCTAGGGTTAGGGTTAGGGCTAGGGTTAGGGCTAAGGCTAGTGCTCTAGGGTTAGTGCTAGGGCTAGGGTTAGGGACAGTTCTAGGGCTAGGGCTAGGGCTAAGGTTAGGGCCAGGGATAGGGATACGGTGAGGGCTTTAGGGTTAGGGCTAGGGTTAAGGATAAGGTTCGGGCTAGGGTTAGGGTTAGGTTTAAGTAATTTTTTTTAGGTTTAAGTAATTTTATTAAAATTTTAACATTCTACAAAATTTGCCTATTACAAATTCAAAGTAAAACATGGAATAACAAAATAACATTATTAAAACAATATTTCAAAATATTACAAAATATTACACTTCTTCAAGAAAAGTACCAAAAGTTGTTAATATTCATATATCTATATATATCCATACATACAAATATATATATGTATATACACATCCACATATTTATATATATATATATACGCACACACACACATTAATATATATATATATATACACACACACAAAAATCACACCTATCATTATACAAGTTTTACAAATTACAGTAGAATTATTTATTATTACCAATATTCCAAGTCCTATTTCCCTATCAAACTTTCTCACATATTATGCTTTTATATTTATATAAAGAAGAGACAACAATATTATGAAAATTACAATTAAAATTCCAACTATAATTAAAATAGAAATTAAAATAACTTTAAGATTAAAATTAAAATAAGATTTATAAAATTATTAAAATTATTATTAAAATTATTAATATATTTATGATTATCACTTGTAAGTGCATAACCTACACGTCAAGTTATGCCAGGTGTTGTTTCTACCAGCCATGGCCAGAACTCCTTCTATCTTTTGAATACATCCTCCCTCTTTCTGTTTCAGTTAGAGTTTTTACTTTATTCGCTACAAACCGAACAGCAACGTTAACATCCGCTTGTGTCTGGGAGGAAGGTCAGGCAGGTGTGGCAGGTTTGTTTAAAGCAAGACAGGACCTCCATGTCGAATTTGTCCTGGAGGCCTTGCCTGGCAGGTTGTTGATTGTTGACTTTAGCCTGGTAGAGATTTTAAGGAATGGGAAGGAGGAAAAGAGGCCTTTTCGACTTTGAGGCCTTTACGCCCCCGTAGTGGCATCGCAGCGGAAAACTTTTTGGGCCCATTTGAAGGGGTATTGTTCGACTTATAGTCATTTATTAATTGCAGGGGATTTTAATAATAGGAGCAAATTATCAGATTACTCGAATTATGTGGTAAAGGGGAAAAGTGGGAAGAAATCACCCAGTTTAACACCTGAGGAAAGGCTCCTTGAGAATTTCTTGTTAGACCACAATCTCAAAGATAAGGCCTTAGAAGTGAACAATCAGCTGGGATTCTTTCCTGTCCCCTGTAAAAAGGCATTTTTCGACTAATACGGTCAACGGGGAAGCGGGAAGTTTACTTGTTACCAAAAAGGGAGAGCTAGTAGATTGGATAGGATTAGAGCCCCTGCAGACTTAAAGATTCTAGATTGTCAACTGTCAGTCACTCCCCGGTCAGATCATGTTATGCTTTCTATGGAATTGGCTTTGGGTGAAATTCACCCCAGAGGGAAACCTCTTTGGAGGCTCCGCCCAAAGATGATTCGTAACGCCACTTGTAAGGAAGAAATTGCGACCATCTTAGCAAACATGCTGACCTTAGAGGATCTGTATTTTGGAGAATTGTCAAACTGGTGGGAGCAAGCCAAAAAAGTCATCAGGAAAACCTGTCAACATTATGAATCCATCCTCAATAGGAAGGATCTGCAGAATTATCAGGTAGCAGTACACCAATTTCTGAAATGTCACCAGAAGGTCAACCAGGGGTTCCCAGTAAATCAGGATTTGTTGGAGTGGTCCAGAGGAGTTATTAGAGATTTCCAAATCAGACAAAAAATGAAGAAAAAAAATTATCAAGATTTTTGAACGAAAGGGACAGTGGTGGACATTGAAGAATGGGCTAGAGCTAGAAGTCCCCAAGCTTCCATTGTTATGGGAGGATTGAGGCGTTGTGAGAAGGACTCGGTGAGGTTGGACCCAGCAGGAATGCTGAGCGTGATGCAGGACTTCTATGGGGAATTATATGAGGGCCAGAATATAGGGAGAGATGATATTGAGGGTTTTTTTTTTGATAAGGTACCTGAAACTGTATTACAGAAGACTTATCAAGGATTGTCTCAGCAGGACAGGGATGACCTGGTGGCCCCTGTGACAGAAAAGGAAGTTCAGGATGTCATAGCGCATGGAATGAGCAAATCTGCTCCGGGTCCAGACGGACTTGGATGGAGCTTCTACAAGACTTTTGCTAGGTGACTGGTTCCTCCGTTCACCCGAGTCCTAAATGAGCTCTTGTCCAGGGAAAGCCTGACCAACTCTTTTTATGAAGGGATTTTGATTTTCTTTCCCAAACAAGGAGATTTGACTTTCCCTCAAAATTGGCGGCCCATTGTTTTAACCAATGCGGATTATAGAATACTGGCAAAGGTTTTAAACAACAGATTGACCAAGTTAACCTCAAGAATTGTTTTGGCTTCCCAAACCAGCGCAGTTCTGGGACGTTCTATGTTGGATTCTCTGTTTGTTTAGAGAGGTATTTTATTTGGCCCGAAAAGGAAAATGGGAAGGGAAAACATTGCTGTTAGATCAAACCAAGACTTTTGATCGAGTTCACCATCCCTTTATGTGGGAAGCCTTGGCAAGAAAGGGACTCCCTCTTAATTTTGTTAGGTGTGTTCAATTGCTGTACTTGAAGGCACGAGTGATTCCTCAGATGAATGGGCACAGAGAGGCTTCGATTAGGGTGAGTTCAGGAGTCAGGTAAGGTTGTCCTTTAAGCCCCCTCCTCTACCTCCTGATTTTGGATTCTGTTCTCTGCCAAATTCAAGCTGAGGAAAGGATCACAGGTTTGAGAGCTCCCCCTCCCAGCGGGGGAATTGTGTCTTTTTCCAGGGAGGTTTTGGTTAAGCAGGTGAAATATGCAGCCCACGCAGATGACGTTTGTCAACAATCGAGAAGAGATTGTTTCAGTTCTGAATGTGTTTGAAGGCTATGAGCGGGCTTCAGGGGCTCAGATTAATTTCCAGAAAAGCCATTTGATCTCTTTCTTTAGAGAGGAAGAATACTTATTCCTATCTCCAGTGAACATTGGAGCAATGAAACAAGAGGCACAATGTGAAAATGAAAGTGTTGAGAAATTAGAGGAGTACAAAATGTTAGGTTTATGGTTTTCCATTAAACCTTTTGGGTGGGAAAAGAATTGACAGCTTTGGTTAGAGAAAATGAAGGAATATTTTGAGAAATGGAAACCATGGAAATTGAATGTTTACCAGAAGGCGGTGTACATCAAAAGTTACCTCATGCCCCTGGCCTTGAATTTGGCCGCAGTCTACCCACCCCCGCAAAGCCTGCTGAAGGAAGCGGAAAAACGGGTTTTCCGATTCTTCTGGGGAACGGCCACTTTTCCCCTGCCTCGGGCAGTGGCCTTTAGGAAAACGGAACAGGGAGGCCTTAACCTACCCGCATTGCGCCTAAAGTTTCTGGCTACTTTTCTCAGCCAGAACTTTGGAAAGCTTAGCCAGTGGTTTCGTCAGCAGACAAGCCTAGAGGGGTGGGTTGCTCTTTTTGCAGAACATCGGGTGAAAGAGAGCTGGGCTGAGAAGTGGTGGAGAGAGGAACCGGTTCCTTTCTGGGTGACAGCTGCGATGAGATATGCTGGCCCTGACTTCCTCAGGGAGGTCTAATGGGCAGATTCAGCAAAACGGGGTCTTGGCGGAGTGGTTTAAGACCAAAGGGGGATCTATGCGAGACTGGAAACGTTACATATACTGGGAAATGGTGGATGTGGTGTTTTTTCAGCCGCAGTTGAAAAAAAATGCAAAGAAGGACCATTTGTCTGTATATTTAAAAGAAGTGCCCAGGAACATCGAATGTTTCACAGACCGGAGAATTCCCTTCAGTCTGTGGGGCATTTATTTAAATTTGTTATTTAAAAGGAAACAAACCGTGGCTGAAGGAAGCAGAAAAAATATGTCCTAGACTTTTGTGTCCGAGACAAGCCTCTGTTAGTGGAAGTCAAGCCAAAGATGCTACGAAGCACTTTATAAAGGACTGCCCATTGGCCACGGACACTTGGAAGAAGATAGCCGCCGCCCTTGTCTGGCGGGACTTGGCACACCAGCCTTGGGAGGTGGTGGTGTCTGGATTGCAGCCAGAAACCAGAGTCAGGGGACCGCATTGACACCTGGGGGGAAAAAGAAAGAGAGGACATGACGGGAGGCCTGTTAATTTGTTCTGGGTTGTTCCCCGGTCAACCATAAGATTGGTTAACTTGTATGTTTTCTGGCTTTGGTTTTCCAGAGGAAAAAAGAGCTAGTTACACAGACACAAGCGGATGTTAACGTTGTTGTTCATTTTGTAGTGAACAAAATAAAAACTCTAAGTGAAAAAGAAAGAGGCAGGATGTCTTCAAAGAGATGGAAGGAGTTCTGGCCATGGCTGGCAGATACAAAACCTGGCATAATTTGAGGTGTAGGTTATGCACTTATAGGTGATAGTCAGAAGTATGTTACTAATTTTATTAATCTTATTTTAATTTCTATCTTAATTATAGTTCAAAT
Source organism: Ctenosaura bakeri (assembly GCA_948474755.1). NCBI lineage: Eukaryota > Metazoa > Chordata > Lepidosauria > Squamata > Iguanidae > Ctenosaura > Ctenosaura bakeri. The sequence continues at coordinate 47,221 of CAOLHI010006008.1, read as the reverse complement.
TTTAACTGTAATTTTCATAATATTGTTCTTTCTTCTTTATACATATAACTGCCTAATATGTAAGAAAGTTTGGTAGGGAAATAGGACTCGGAATATTGGTAGTAATAAAAAATTGTACTGGAAATTGTAAAGCTTGTATAATGATAGGTGTGATTTATATTATATTTATACAGAAAATTAATAACTTTTGGTACTTTTCTGAAGAAGTGTAATATTTTGACATATTGTTGCTTTGATAACTTTATTTTGATATTCCATTTGTTAAATTTTAATTTTATTTTAGTATACGCAAACATGTGTGTAGTATGTTAAAATATAAATAAAATTACTTAAACCTAACTGTAACCCTAACCCCAACCCCAACTCTAACCCCACCACCAATACCAAAAGCAATCGTAACCCTAACCCCAATCCCAACCCTAACCGCAACCCCAACCCTAACCCTTACCGTAACCCTAACCCAACCCGGACTTTATGGTTTGTGGTCTATTTTGGCTTGCGAGGCTGTGCGTGCTTTCTTTTGAATAGGCTCACAGTTCTTCTTCTGAACAATTCCCTGGTTTGAGCAGGGAGCGATCTCTACTTGTATTCAAAGCCTCTTCAGCTAATAACTTCCTACTGTGAATCTTTGGCTCCCTCTCTCCTGTGATCTTTGTTTTTTCTTTGCTTTTCTCCTCTTACTTTTTCAAAAGAAATTGCTCTAAAAAAAGGCCTTTCCTCTCTTTATAAACCTGCAGATCTTTCCTAACTTCTTCATTCCACTCATTGATGGCAGTTACAGTATGTAAAGGGAATTCATACTCCTCTTGCTTGCTTTCCCCCACTGGCTTCCTCAACAGGCTCCTGCCATAATCATTTAACTCCTGGAGGGCCTCTCCAATCGAATCCACCCCCAAGTATGCTCTGTTTTGCATTTCTCTCAAATAAAAGTCCCTTTGCAAAAATTCTGTGGCTTCCTCCGGTTCTCTGAAAACAGTGCCTAATTCAAATTCTTTGGTAGATTCCTCCAACAGTCCTAAAAACTTTCCCAGTTTTTCTGTATTCAAACAATATGTTTCTTTATACTGATCAAATTAAAAGAAATCTTGCAAAAAGTTTTCAGCAGTAGCCAGACCCAGGGTTTTTCCTCCCCCCTCCTCTGGGCCTGTTTCCATGGTTACAGCAGGCTTTAGCAGGCCAAAGTTTACAATCAGTTTTGCTGGCTGAGTTTGTTTGCTAAATGGCTGCCTGCCTCCTTTTGCAGCAAAAGGGTTGTTCCTTGGAAATTTTGAATGTCTTCTTTTTCATGGATGTCTTTCTGGAGCCCAGAATCCACTTTTAATTCTCCTTGCAGTAAGTTTGTGCTGCCCTTACAGGCAATGTCTGTTTCTGCCATGGCTGCCACACCCTGTTCTTTCAGAGCTGCCTGAAACATTTCCTCCCTCCCTTCTTCTCTGTAGCTTTTTCCTTATTAAACCTCCTTTCCTGGAGTTTCTAATGTTTCCTTGGCCCTACAAGAAGCCAGTCTAGCCCCAAATCCCTTCTCAGTTTCCAAATCCACAGTACTCACAGTCTTTTTGTCCTTGCCTGCAAGTTTCAAACACTCTGCAGTTTCTTTCTCTTTCCTTTCCTGGGAAGTCATTGCTTGCTGTAAAGTCTCTGCAAGTTTTCCTTGGGGCTGAGTTTGATCTGCCCCAAACCCCTCAAAATTCTTCTTTTGAGGTTCCATTCTTGACTCCCCTGAAGCCTGAAGGGTTCCACTGCCTACCCCAATGAGTGAGGTTGCAGCATTTTCACTGGATTCGGGAGAATCCACTGTTTTGCTAAGAGGTATTGAGGAGCTCTAAAAAGTATTACCTCCTCCTTTGAAAACAGGGTTAAGGTTAGGGTTAGAGCTAGGGTTACGGCTAGCGTTTGGGCTAGGGTTAGGGCTAGACTTAGGGTTAGGCTTAGGCTTAGGGCTAGGGTTAGGGCTAGTTTAGGGTTAGGACTAGGTTAGGGTTAGGGCTATGGTTAGGGCTAGGGTTAGGGTTAGGCTTAGGGTTAGAGTTATGGTTTGGGTTAGGGTTGTGGTTGTGGTTGGGGTTACGGCTAGGTTTGGGGTTGGGGTTGGGGTTGATGTTTGGGTTCCGTTAGGTTTACGGTTAGATTTGTGGTTGGGGTTCGGTTTGGGATTAGGGTTAAGGTTGGGGTGAGGGTTGGGGTTGGGGTGAGGGTTGGGGTTAATGATTAGTTAGGGTTAGGGTTGTGGTTGTGGTTGGGGTTAGTGTTAGATTTAGGGTTAGGGTTGGGGTTGGCTTTGGTGTTGCGGTTAGTGTTGGGGTTAGGGTTAGGGTTAGGGTTAGATTTGGGTTTGGAGTTCAGGTTGGAGTTAGGGTTGGGGTTAAGGTTAAGTTTATGGTTGGGGTTCAGTTGGGGATGGGGATAGGGTTGGGGTTGGGGTTGGGGATGGGGTTAGGGTTGGGGTTGGGGTTAGGATTAGGGTTGGGGTTAGGGTTAGGGTTGGGTTTGGTTTTGAGTTGGGGTTGGGGTGGGGTTACGGTTAAGGTTAGGTTTGCGGTTGGTGTTCGGGTTGGGTTTAGGTTTAGGATTTGGGTTGAGGTTCAGGTTAGGGTTTAGAGTTCCATTTGGGGTTGGGGTTGGTGTTAGGATTAGGGGTAGGGTTGGGTTTAGGGTTAGGGTTGGATTTAGGGTTAGGGTTGGGCTTGGGGTTGAGTGGGGGTTAGGTTTAGGTTTAGGGTTGGGGTTGGGGTTGGCTTTGGTGTTGCGGTTAGTGTTGGGGTTAGGGTTAGGGTTAGATTTGGGTTTGGAGTTCAGGTTGGAGTTAGGGTTGGGGCTAAGGTTAAGTTTATGGTTGGGGTTCAGTTGGGGATGGGGTTAGGGTTGGGGTTGGGGATGGGGTTAGGGTTGGGGTTGGGGTTGGGAGGATTAGGGTTGGGGTTAGGGTTAGGGTTCGGGTTTGGTTTTGAGTTGGGGTTGGGGTGGGGTTACGGTTAAGGTTAGGTTTGCGGTTGGTGTTCGGGTTGGGTTTAGGTTTAGGGTTTGGGTTGAGGTTCAGGTTAGGGTTTAGAGTTCCATTTGGGGTTGGGGTTGGTGTTAGGATTAGGGGTAGGGGTAGGGTTGGGTTTAGGGTTAGGGTTGGGTTTAGGATTAGGGTTAGGGTTGGGGTTGGGGTTGAGTGGGGGTTAGGTTTAGGGTTAGATTTTGTTTTAGGGTTGGGTTTTGGTTTGGGGTTAGGGTTAGGGTTGGGGTTAGGGTTAGGGTTAAGATTAAGTTTGGGGATTGAGTAGGGGTTGGGGTTGCGTTTGTGGATAGGGGTAGGGTTAGAGTTATGGTTGGTGTTGGTGTTGGGGTTTCGGTTGGGGTTGGGGTTAGGTTTACGGTTAGTGTGAGGGTTGGGGTTGGGCTTAGGGTTAGGGCTAGGGTTGGGGTTAGGGTTAGGATTAGGGTTGGGGTTGTGGATAGGGTTAGGGTTAGTGTTAGGGCTAGGGTTTGGGTTGGGGTAGGAGTTGGTGTTGGGGTTCAGGTTGGGGTTACGGTAGGGTTAGGGTTAGGGTTGGGGTTGGGGTAAGGGTTGGTCTTAGGGTTAGAGTTGGGTTTAGGTTTAGGGTTGGTGTTGGTGTTGAGGTTTCGGTTAGGGTTAGGGTTGGGGTTCAGGTTGGGGTTCGGGTTGCGGTCAGGGTTCGGGTTCGGGTTAGGGTTCGGGTTATGGTTGGGGTTGGGATTAGGGTTAGAGTTAGAGTTGGGGTTAGGGTTAGGGCTAGGGCTTGGGTTGAGGTTGCAGTTGGTGTTTGGGTTGGGTTATGCTTAGGGTAAGGGTTGGGGTTGGGGTTGGGGTTAGGGTTTGGATTATGGTTGGGGTTGGGTTTATGGTTAGGGGTGGGGTTGGGGATTTTGTTTGGGGTTAGGATTAAGGTTAGTGTTAGGGTTAAATTTTGGTTTCAGGTTCGGGTTAAGGTTTGGGTTTGGTGTTAAGGATAGGGTTAGAGTTCAGGTTGGTGTTGAGGTTAGGGTTAGGGGTTGGGTTGGGGTTGGGGTTGGGGTTAGGGTTACGGTTAGGGTTACTGTTGGGGTTGGAGTTGGGTTTAGGTTTAGGGTTAGTGTTAGGGTTGGGGTTGAGTTTTGGTTTGGTTTTGAGTTAGGGTTAGGATTAGGGTTGGGGTTACTGTTAGGGTTAGGGTTAGGGTTAGGGTTAGAGTTAGGGTTGAAGTTTGGTTTAGGGTTAGGGTTCAGGTTAGGGTTGGGTTAGGGTTTAGGGTTAGGGTGGGGGTTGCGGTTGGTTTAGGGTTAGGGTTAGGGTCAGGGTTAGGTTTGGGGTTGGGGTTGTGGTTCGGGTTAGGGTTGGGATTAGGATTTGGGTTAGGGTTAGAGTTGGGATTTGGTTTGGGGTTACGGTTAGGGTTAGGGTTATGTTTAGAGTTAGGGTTCGGGTTAGGTTTGGCTTTGGGATTAGGGTTAGAGTTGGGGTTGTAGTGGCATTAGGGTTAGAGTTAGGGTTAGGGCTGGGGTTGAGATTGCAGTTGGGGTTTGGGTTGAGTTAGGATTAGGATAAGGATTGGCATTGGCATTGGCGTTAGGGTTAGGGTTTGGGTTAGGGTTATGTTTGGGGTTGGGGTTGGAATTAGGGTTGGGGTTGGGGTTCATCTTGGGGTTGCAGTTGGGGGTAGGTTTCAGGTTAGGGTAAAGGTTGGGGAGGTTAGTGTTAGGTTTGGTGTTGGGGTTGGGATTGGGGGTAGGGTTAGGTTTGGGGTTACAGTTAGGGTTCGGGTTAACGGTTGGAGTTGGATTTATGGTTAGGGGTGGGGTTGGGGATGCAGTTGGGGTTAAGGTTAAAGTTAGGGTTAGGTTTTGGTTTAGAGTTGGGTTAGGGTTATGGTTAGAGTTTAGGTTTGTGTTGGCATTTGGTTTAGGGTTAGGGTTAGGGTTGGGGTTGGGGTTAGGGTTACAGTTAGGGTTACTGTTTGGGTTGAGGTTGGGTTTAGGGTTAGTGTTAGGGTTAGGTTTGGGGTTGGGGTTGGGGTTGGGGTTTTGGTTTGTGTTAGGGTTAGGGTCAAGGTTGTTGTTGGGGTTGGTTTTCGTGTTGGGGTTAGGTTTAGGGATAGGGCTGGGATTGGGGTTGCGGTTGAGGTTGGCGTTAGGTTTAGGCTTATGGTTAGTGTTGTGGTTGGGTTGGGTTAGGGTTAGGTGTGGGGTTAGGGTTGGGTTAGGCAGTAGGGTTAGGGTTAGGGTTGAGGTTGGCATTAGGGTTAGGGTTAGGGTCAGGGTTAGGGTTGGGTTTGGGGTTGTGGTTCAGGTTTTGGTTCGGGTTAGGGCTGGGATTAGGGTTAAGGTTAGTGTAAGTGTTGGAATTGGGATTTGGTTTAGGATTAGCGTTAGCGTCAGGGTTGGGGTTATCGTTGTAGTTTGGGTTGGGGTTGGGGTTCGTGTTAGTTTTAGGGTTTTGGTTAGAGTTAGGGTTGGGGTTGGGGTTAGGGTTAGGTCGGGGTTTGGATTCGGATTGGGGTTGGGGTTAGGGTTAAGTTTAGTGTTAGATTTGGGTTTCTGGTTGGGGTTGGGGTTAGTGTTAGGGTTGTGGTTGTGGTTGTACTTCAGGTTAGGGTTAGGGTTAGCTTTGGGGTTGGGGTTAGGGTTAGTGTTAGGTTTAAGGTTAGGGTTGTGTTTGGGATTGGTGGTGGGGTTAGGGTTGGAGTTGGACTTAAGGTTACGATTAGGTTTATGGTGAACGCTAGGGGTTAGGGTTAGGGGTAAGGGTTAGTCTTAGGGTTTGGGTTACAGTTGGGGTTGGGGCTGGGGCTGGGGTTGGGGATAAGGTTACGGTTAATGTTTGGGCTTGGGTTTGGGATAGGGTTAGGGTTAGGGTTGGGGTTGAGTTTACGGTTAGGGTTGGGGTTGGGGTAACGGTTAGTTTCAGGGTTAGGGTTGAGGTTAGGGTTAAGGTTGTGGGTGTGGTTGGGTTTTGGGTTAGGCTTGGGGTTGGGGCTGGGGTTAGGTATAGGGTTAGGGTTAGTGTTCAGGCTTGGGTTGGGGATAGGGTTAGTGTTAGGGTTGGGTTTGGGGTTAGGGTTAGGGTTAAGGTTAAGGTTAGGTTTGGTGTTGGAGTTGGAGTTGGGGTTGGGGTTAGGGGTAGGGTTAGGGTTAGGGTTATGTTTAGGTGTAGGATTCGGGTTAGGGTTGGGTTTGGGATTAGGGTTAGAGTTGGGGTTGAGGTTGAGGTTGCGGTTGGGGTTTCGGTTGGGTTAGGCTTAGGATTAGGGTAAGGGTTGGGGTTATTGTTAGAGTTAGGGTTAGGGTTTGGGTTAAGGTTATCTTTGGGGTTGGGCTTGGGGTTAGGGTTAGGGTTGGGGTTCGGCTTCGGCTTCAGCTTGGGGTTGGGATTAGGGGTAGGGTTCAAGTTAGGGTAAGAGTTGGGGTTGGGGTTGGGTTTAGGGATCGGGTTAGGGTTAGGTTTAGGGTTGGGGTTGGGGTTTCGGTTAGTGTTCAGGTTAGTGTTAGGTTTAGGGTAATATTTGGGGTTAGGGTTGGGGTTAGAGTTAGGGTTGGAGTTCTTCTTTGGCTTGGGCTTGGGGTTAGGGTTAGGGTTATATTTGGGGTTGGGGTTGGGGTTAGGATTAGGGTTGGGGTTGGGGTTAGGGTTAGGGTTAGTGTCAGGGTTGGGAATCGGGTTTCGGTTATTGTTGGGGTTGGTTTTATGGTTAGGGTTAGGGTTAGATTTGAGTTTCGGGTTGGTGTTGGAGTTAGGGGTAGGGTTATAATTAGCGTTGGTCTTATTTTTGGAGTTAGGGTTAGGGTTAGGGTTGGGGTTCAGTTTGGGGTGTGGGGTTGGGGTTTCGGTTGGGGTTGTGGTTGGCTTGAGGTTAGGGTTAGGGTTTGTGTTATGGTTGTGGTGGGGCTTAGGCTTAGGGTTGGGTTTCGGTTTGGGGTTAGGGTTAGGGTTGGGGTAGGGTTAGGGTTGGGGTTGTGCTTGGGGTTGGGGTTAGGGTTAGGATAAGGCTTGGGGTTTCAGTTTGGGTTGAGGTTAGGGTTAGGGTTAGGGTTGGGGTTAGGGTTGGGGTTCGGGTTAAGGTTATGGTTTGGGTTGGGGTTGGGGTTCGGTGTAGGTTTAGGGTTCGGGTTCAGGCTGGGATTGGGGTTGGAGTTAGGGTTACGGTTAGGGTTAGCGTTGGGGTTGGGGTTAGCATTAGGATTAGGGTTAGGGTGAGCGTTAGGGGTTAGGGTTAGGGTTAGGGTTAGGTTTGGATTTGGGGTTGTGGTTCTGGTTTGGGTTGGGGTAAGGGTTAGGGTTAGGGTTAGGTTTGGGTTTGGGGTGGTGGATCCAGTTGAGGTTCTGGTTGGGGTTAGGTTTAGTATTAGGGTTGGGTTTGGGATTGGGGTTAGGGTTAGGTTTGGGATTGCGGTTGTGGTTGTGTTCGCGGTTAGTGTTGGATTTCAGGTTAGGGTTAGTGTTCGATTTGTGGTTGGGGTTGGGGTTCGGATTAGGGTTAATCTTAGCGTTAGGATTGGGGTTAGGGTTTGGGTTGGGGTTGGGGTTGGGTTTTGGGTTAGGGTTAGGATTAGGGTTGTGCTTCAGGTTGGGGTTGGGGACAGGGATAGTGTTAGGATTAGTGTTTGGGCTCGGGTTCTGGTTAGGGTTAGGGTTTGGGTTGGGGTTAGGGTTGAGGTTGGGGTTTTGGTTAGCATTAGCGTTAGGGTTCGGGTTGGGGTTGGGGTTGGTGTTAGGGTTGGGTTTGGGGTTTGGGTTGGTGTTGGGGTTGGGGGTTAGGATTAGGTTTAGGGTTAGGGTTAGATTTGGGTTTTGGGTTGGAGTTGGGGTTTGGGTTAGGGTTAAGTTTGGGGTTTGAGTTGAGGTTGGGGTTAGGGTTATGGTTAGGGTTGGGGTTAGGTCCAAACCTAAGGCTTAGGTTTGGGGTTTGAGTTGGGGTTGGGGCTGGATTTAGGGTTAGGGTTAGGGTTGGATTTAGGGTTAGGGTTGGCGTTGGGGTGGGGGTTAAGGTTAGGGTTAGTCTTGGGGTTTGGGTTGGGGTTGAGGCTAGGCTTAAGGTTAGCGTTCGTGATTGGGTTGTGGTTGGGGTTAGGGTTAGGGTTAGGGTTAAGGTTAGGGATGGTGTTGGGGTTAGGGTTGAGCTTGGGGTTGGGATTGGGGTTATTGTTCAGGTTAGGGTTTGGGTTACGGTTGCATTTGGGGTTCGTGGTGCGGTTAGAGTTGAGTTTGGGGTTAGGGTTAGGGTTAGGTTTGTGTTTTGGGTTGCGGTTGGGGTTGGGGTTAGGGTTAGGGTTCGGCTTGCCGTTCGGATTTGGATTGGGGTTGGGTTTAGGGTAAGGGTTTGGGTTGGGGTTGGGGTTGGGGCTCTGGTTGCAGTTAGGGTTGTGGTTAGGGTAAGGGTTACAGTTGCGTTTGGTGTTGGTGGTGAGGTTAGGGTTGGGGTTAGGGTTGGGGTTAGGGTTAGGGTTAGGTTTATGGTTGGGATTGGGTTTGGAGTTGGGGTTAGGTTTTGGGTTAGGGTTGGCGTTGGGGTTGGGGTTGGGATTAGGGTTGGAGTTAGGGTTAGGGTTAGTGTTGGGTTTGGGTTTGGTGTTGAGGTTTGCGTTGGTGTTGGGTTTTGTGTTAGTGTTACGGTTAGGCTTGGTGTTGAGGTTGGGGTTAAGGTTAGGGTTAGGGTTAGGGTTGGGGTTGAGGTTTCTGTTTGGGTTAGGGTTGGGGTTCGGGTTGCGACCGGGGTTTGGGTTGGGTTAGGGTTAGGGTAAGGGTTGGCGTTGGCGTTAGGTTAGGGTTTGGGTTAGGGTTATGTTTGGGGTTGGGGTTGGAGTTAGGGTTAGGGTTAGAGTTGGAATTTGGTTTGGGGTTACAGTTAGGGTTAGGGTTATGTTTAGAGTTAGGGTTCGGGTTGGGGTTGGGTTTGGGATTAGGGTTAGATTTGGGGTTGTGGTGGCCTTAGGGTTAGAGTTAGGGTTAGGGCTGGGGTTGAGGTTGCGGTTGGGGTTGGGGTTGGGTTGGGTTTGGGTTAGGGTAAGGGTTGGGGTTGGGGTTGGCTTTAGGGTTAGGGTTTGGGTTAGGGTTATGTTTGGAGTTGGAGTTAGGGTTAGAGTTTGGGTTCGGGTTGGGGTTCGGCTTGAGGTTGCGGTTGGGAGTAGGGTTCAGGTTTGGGTAAGGGTTGTGGTTGGGTTGGGGTTGGGTTTAGGGTTAGGTTTGGGGTTGGGTTTATCGTTAGGGTTAGGGGTAGGGTTGGGGATGTGGTAGGGGTTAAGGTTAAGGTTGGGGTTAGATTTTGGGTTGGGGTTGGGGTTAGGGTTAGGGTTACAGTTTAGGTTTGTGTTGGCATTCGGTTTAGGGGTAGGGTTCGGGTTGGAGTTTTGGGTTAGGGTTAGTGTTACAGTTAGGGTTACTGTTTCGGTTGGGGTTGGGTTTAGGGTTAGGGTTGTGGTTGGGTTTTGGTTTGGTGTTAGGGTTAGGGTTACAATTAGGGTTGGGGTTATTGTTAGGGTTAGGGTTGTGTTTAAGGTTAGAGTTGAGGTTTGGTTTAGGGTTAGGGTTAGGGTTAGGTTTGGGGTTAGGGTTGGTTTAGGGGTTAGGATTAGGGTGAGAGTTGGGGTTGGGTTTAGGGTTAGGATCAGGGTTAGGCTTGGGTTTGGGGTTGTGGTCTGGGTTAGGGTTGTGATTAAGTTTAGTGTTAGTGTTAGAATTGGGATTTGGCTTGGGGTTAAGGTTAGGGTTAGGGTTAGCGTTGGGGTTGGGATTGTGGTTGTGGTTGAGTTTAGGGTTGGGATTAGGGTTAAGGTTATGGTTGCGTTTGGGATTAGTGATGGGGTTGGGGTTGGGGTTAGGGTTGGTGTTGGGGTTAGTGTAAGGGTTCGGGTTAGGTTTGGGTTTGGGTTTGGGGTTTGTATTAGGGTTAGGGTTCTGGTTGGGCTTGGGGTTAGGTTTAGGGTTGAGGTTGGCATTATGATTAGGGTTAGGGTCAGGGTTAGGGTTGGGTTTGGGGTTGTGGTTCGGCTTCTGGTTCGGGTTAAGGTTGGGATTCGGGTTAAGTTTAGTGTAAGGGTTGGAATTGGGATTTGGGTTAGGGTTAGCGTTAGCATCGGGGTTGGGGTTGGGGTTGTCGTTGTCGTTGGGGTTGGGGTTCATGTCAGTTTTAGGGTTTTGGTTAGAGTTGGGGTTGGGGTTGGCGTTAGGGTTAGAGTCGGGGTTTGGATTCGGGTTGGGGTTGGGGTTAGGGTTAGGTTTAGTGTTAGATTTGGGTTTCAGGTTGGGGTTGGGGGTTAGGGTTGGGGTTAGGGTTAGGGTTGTGGTTGTGGTTGTAGTTCAGGTTAGGGTTAGGGTAAGCTTTGGGTTTGGGGTTGGGGTTAGGGTTAGTGTTGGGTTTAGGTTTAAGGTTAGGGTTGTGTTTGGGATTGGTGGTGGGGTTAGGGTTGGGGTTGGGCTTAGGGTTACGATTAGGGTTATGGTGAATGTTAGGGGTTAGGGTTAGTGTTAGGGTTGGGTTTGGGGTCGTGGTTCCAGTTTCAGTTCGGGTTAGGGTTAGGTTTAGGGTTTCAGTTGGGTTTGTGGTTGTGGTTCCTGTTGGAGTTCTGGTTAGGGTTAGGTTTATTGTTAGGGTTGGGTTTGGGTTTGCGGTTAGGGTTTGGGTTAGGGTTAGGGTTAAGGTTCGGCTTGGGATTGGAGTTGGGGTTCGGGTTGGGTTTAGGATTAGGGTTGGGGTTGAGTTTGGGGTTAGGATTAGGGTTAGTGTTATGGTTAGAGTTAGGGTTGGGATTGGGGTTAGGGTTGGGGTTGGGTTTAGTTCTGGATTTCAGGTTAGGGTTAGTGTTAGATTTTTGTTTGGGGTTGGGCTTGGGATGAGGTTTAGTCATAGCTTTAGGGTTGGGTTTATGGTTAGGGTTGGGGCTGGGGTTGGGTTTTGGGGTTGGGTTGTGGTTGTGGTTGTGGTTGGGGTTCGGTTTGGGATTGGGTAGGGGTTAGGGTTGGTTTAGGTTTACAGTTGGGGTAGGGGTTGGGGTTCGGTTGGAGATTGTGGATCCGGTTGAGGTTCTGGTTAGGGTTAGGTTTAGTGTTAGGGTTGGGTTTGGGATTGGGATTGGTTTGGGGTTAGGGATAAGGTTAGGGTTGGGGTTAGGGTTAGTGTTAGGGTTAGCGTCAGGTTTAGTGTTGGGTTTAAGGTTCGTGTTAAGGTTAGGGTTAGGGTTTCGGTTCGGGTTCAGATTCGGGTTGGGGTTGAGTTTGGGGTTAGGGTTGGGGTTGGAGTTAGGGTTAGGGCTAAGGTTTGGGTTTGGGTTGGGGTTGGGGTTGGAGTTAGGGTTAGGGCTAAGGTTTGGGGTTGGGTTGGGGTTGGAGTTGGGGCTGGGGTTAGGGATAGGGTGAGGGTTAGTGTTCGGGCTTGGCTTGGGGTTATGGTTAGTGTTAGGATTGGGGTTGGGGTTACGGTTAAGGTTGGGATTGGGGTAATGGTTAGTTTTAGGGTTATGGTTGAGGTTAGGGTTAGGGTTATGGGTTGGGTTGGGTTTTGAGTTAGGCTTGGGGTAGAGGCTGGGGTTAGGTATAAGGTTAGGGTTTGTGTTCAGGCTTGGGTTGGGGATAGGGTTAGTGTTAGGGTTGGGTTTGGGGTTGGGGTTAGGGTTAGAGTTGGGGTTCAGGTTGAGGTTGCGGTTGGGGTTTCGGTTGGGTTAGGCTTAGGGTTAGGGTAAGGGTTTGGGTTATTGTTGGAGTTAGGGTTAGGGTTTGGGTTAGAGTTATCTTTGAGGTTGGGGTTGGGGTTAGGGTTAGGGTTAGGGTTGGGGTTCGGCTTCAGCTTCAGCTTGGGGTTGGGGTTAGGGGTAGGATTCAGGTTAGGGTTGGGGTTGGGGTTGGGGTTAGGGATCGGGTTAAGGTTAGGTTTCGGCCTCGGGTTGGGGTTAGGGTTAGGTTTAGAGCTTTGGTTGGGGTTTCGGTTAAGGTTAGGTTTAGGTTTGTGGTTGTGGTTGAGGTTCGGGTTTGGGTTGGGTTAGGGTTACGGTTTGGGTTAGGGTTACATTTGGGGTTGGGGTTGGGGTTAGGGTTGGGGTTCGTGTTCGGCTTCTGCTTCGGCTTGGGCTTGGCATTTGGGTTAGGGTTATATTTGGGGTTGGGGTTAGGATTAGGGTTGGGGTTCGTGTTCGGCTTCTGCTTGGGGTTGGGGTTGGGGTACGGTTCAGGTTAGGGTAAGGGTTGGGGTTAGGGTTAGGGTTAGGATCAGGGTTGGGAATCGGGTTTCAGTTATTTTGGGGGTTGGTTTTATGGTTAGGGTTAGGGTTAGATTTGAGTTTTGGGTTGGTGTTGGGGTTAGGGTGGGGGTTAGCATAAGGGTAAGGGTTAGGGTTGGGGTTCGGTTTGGGGTTGGGGTTCGGGATAGGGTTCAAGTTAGGGTAAGGATTCAGGTTGGGGTTAGGGTTAGGGATAGGGTTAGGGTTAGGGTCGGGTTGAGAATCGGGTTCGGGTTGTTGTTAGGGTTGTTTTTAGGGTTAGGGTTAGGTTTAAGTAATTTTTTTTTTAGATTTAAGTAATTTTATTAAAATTTCAACATCCTACAAACACATTTGCCTATTACAAAATCAAAGTACAATCTAAAAAATGGAATAAGAAAATAAAGTTGTCAAAGCAACAATATTTCAAAATATTACACTTCTTCAAAAAAAGTATCAAAAGTTATTAATATATATATATATATATATATAAATCATACCTATCATTATACAAGTTTTACAATTTCCAGTAGAATTATTTATCATTATTACCAATATTCCAAGTCCTATTTCCCTATCAAACTTTCTCACATATTGTGCTTATATATATATATATATATACACAAAGAAAAAAGAACAATATTATGAAAATTACAATTAGAATTCCAACTATAATTAAGATAGAAATTAAGATAGATAATATATAATTAAGATAGAAATTAAAGTAAGATTGAAATAAGATTTATAAAATCTTTAAAATTATTATTATTAACATACTTATGACTATCACTTATAAGTGCATAACGTACACCTCAAGTTATGCATCAAGTTAACAAAGAATATCACAAATATAAGAGAAGAATACTTTATATGATTACAGCAGCCAGAACAATATATGCGAAATATGACGCCGGAACTGGAAGAATGGTTAATTAAGCTACAAGAATATGTATCTTTGGAAAGTTTATCAAGAGCAATGAGAGAGGAAAAAAGGGGAGATAACAATGATGAAATGATGGAAATGAAGAGATACATAGAGAGTTATTGGGTAAAGATTTGCCAACAGGAATAAATTGACTAAGTTTAGAGATAAGCAGGAAAGGACAGTAAGCTAAAAACTACAGTTATAGGACAGTCAACAGTGAAATATAGGGCGGAGAGAATAGAGATAAGAGGTAAAGAAGAGCCGAGTAAAAGAAAGTAGGAAATGAAAGCAACAGGGAATTAAAAGATCTAAACATAGGACTCCTAGGAGGGAAGAAAGGAGATATAGATAAATTGAAGGATGTATATTAATGTTGAAAATATGACTGTATATGAACAGAGGATTATTGTTGTTTTTATGTATACAATCAAAATAGAAGATGTCTTAGTAAAGATGTATGTAAAGTATGTATTTTAATAAAAAGAAAGAAAAAGAAAACTACTCATTCCAGTTCAGTCTCCAAGCTCTCGTTCTCTCTGGCCTCCCTGTCCCTCTAGTTGAGTGTATCACTGGCCCCTCTCTATCTCCTCCAGCAAACCTGAAGGTGTAGTCTCACTAATATGGGATAGGTTTGCAATGTTTGGGGAAAGAAGGGATGATGAAGTGGATCATCTGGTTCAGGAGGGTGGGATGGAAGAGGGCAGGGGAGGGAATCAGGAAGTCCGGGGTAGGGAGGGGGCGGTAACGGAGGGGAGAAATAGAAACCCGACTCACCATCGGGGGCCTCATCAATCAGTTATCAAGTTCTACTTCTTCCAAAAATAACAGCGGTGAAGCTACCGAATCCGCACCAAATATTTCCACCATCACAATGTCTGTCACCATCTCTTCAGGCAAGCCCTCAGGACTGCCACCGGACAGTAGCACCACCTGTCCCTCTAGTACCGACTCTCCACTTCCCTCCACATTTCCTTTCGCTTTACTTTGCTCACTTTCCTGGTCTACCATATGATTCCTCATTGCTCCATGCCTTTAGCTCCCTGGACTCCTTGGGATCCCTTTGTTTCTTCTGCCTGTTTAGGTTGTCTGTCTCCCGCCCCATCGACAGCAACCAACATTTCTTTATCAACCCCAACCCCAACCCTAACCCTAAGCCTAAGAACAACCCAACCACAACCCTTACCCTTACCCTAACCCTAACCCTAACCTCAAACCCAAACCCCAACACCCAACCATAAACCAAAATCTAACCATAAGTCTAACCCTAACCCCAACCGGAACCCCAACCCTACCTAATCCTAAAGTCAACCCCATCCCTAACCCTAACCCTAGCCCCAAGTCTAACCCTAACCCTAACCCTAACCGCATCCCCAACCACAACTCTGACCCTAAACCTAATCCGTAATCTAACCCCAAACCCAATCCTAACACTAACCCTAACACTAATCCCAAACTAACCTGAACCACTACCCGAACCACAACCCCAAACCCCAATCCGAAGCCTAATGCCACTCCCAATCCTAAACTAAAACCTAACCCCAACCCTCACCCTAACACTAATGCCAACCCAATGCCAACCCAAACCCCAACCCTAAACCTAACCGTAACCCCAACCCCAATCCCATCCCTAACCCTAACCCAAGTCCAACTCTAACCCCAATCCCAACAATAAACCTAATCCTAAACCTAACCCCAACCCCACCCCTATCCCTAAACCTAAACCTAACTCCAACTACCCTAACCCCAACCCCAACCCTAACACTAACCCCAACCTCAATCCCCACAGAAACCCCAACCCCAAACGTAACCCTAACCCCAAAAACAACCCCAACCCTAAGCCTAACCCAAACCCAAACTCGAACCCCAACCGCAACCCCAACCCTAACCCCCACCACCAAACCCAATTGCCACCATAACCCTAACCCTAACCAGAACCCTAACTGCAATCCCAACCCTAACCCCAACGCCAACTTTATCCCTTACACTAACCCTAACCCCAACCCCAAACCCAAGCCCAATCCTAACCTTAACCGTAACCCTATCTGTAACCCCAACCCTAACCCTAACCCAAACCCAAACCTTAACCCTAACCCTAACCCTAACCCTAACCTAAACCCCAAAGCAACACCCAAACCGAATCCCAAATACAAATCTAACCGTAACAGTAAAGCTAACCCCAACATGAAACCCAATCCCACCGCCGACCCAAACTCTAACCCCACCACCAAACCCAAATGCCATCATAACCCTACCCTAACCACAACCCTAACCGCAACCCCAACACCAACCCAAACCCCAAAATTGACCCTTACAGTAACCCTAAACCCAACCAGAAGCCTAATCCGAACCCTAACCCCGGCCCCAATGCCAAACCCAACCACAACCCTACTCTAACACCAACCCTAACCCTAAAATCCACCCGAAGCCGAAAGCCAACCCGAAACCCAAATGCAAATCTAACCCTAACCGTAACGCTAAACCCAACACTAACCCCAATCCCACTGTCAATCCCAACACCAACCCTAACCCTAACCCTAACTGCAACACCAACCCAAACTCCAAGCGAAACCCCAACACTAACTCTTACACAAACCCTAACCCAAAACCCATAACCGCAACCCCAACCCCAACCCCAAAACTAACCCTAACCCCAACCCCAACTCCAACCCAAATCCTGACCCGAACCCTAACCCCAAAACCAACCCTAACACTAGCCCTAACACTAATCTCAACCTAACCTGAACCACAACCCGAACCACGACCCAAAACCCAACTCTAAACGTAACCCTAACCCTCACCATAACCCTTAACGCTAACCGTAACCCGAACCCTAACCCAACCCCAACCCTAATGCCACCCCCAATCCTAAACTAAACCCTAACCGTAACCCTAACCCTAACCGCACCACCAACGCCAAATGCAAGCGTAAACCTAACGAAAACCAAAACCCTAACTCAACCCCAACACTAAACCTAACCCTAACCCCAACGCCAACCACAAAACCAACCCCAAACCAAAACAAACCCTAACCCTAACCCCAAACGTAACCCCAATTCCAACCCCAACCCTGGCCCTAACCCTAACCCGTACACCAACACCAACACCAACCCCGACCCTAATCCCCACCCCAACCCTAACACTAACCCCAACCCCAAACCAAACCCCAACCCTGAGCCTAAACCTATTCCTACCATAACCCGTACCGAAACATAACCCTAACCCAAAACCCAAACCGAACCCCAAACCAACACCAACACCAACCCAAACCCTACACCAACCCGAAACCTAACCCCACCACCAAACCCAAATGCCACTGTAACCCTAACTATAATCCTAACCGCAACCCCAACCCAACCCAAAACCCAACACTAACCCTTACATTAACCCTAACCCCAACCCCAACCCGACCCCTAACCCTAACCACTAACACGCTAACCCCAAACCGAACCCTAGACCTGACCCCAACCCCAAACACAACCCGAACCCTAACCCTAACCCCAATCACACGTAAACCCCAACCCCAATCCCAAACCTATTCCTTACCCTAACCCCAACCACAACCACAACCCCAACCACAACCACAAAACTGACCCTAACCCAAATCCCAATCCCAAACCCAAACCCAAACCCAACCCTAACTCTAACACTAACCCCAACCCCAAACGAAAACCCAAAACAAACCCTGATTTTAACTGCAAACCCAACACCAATGCAACCTAACCCTAACCCCAACCCCAACACTGACCCCAACACTAATCCCAAACGCAACCCTAACCTTAACCTTAACCCTAACCTTAACCCTAACCCCAACCCTGACCCCAAACCCAAATCCAACCTTAACCCCAAACACAACCCCGACACTAACCCTAACCCTAACCAATCACTAAACGTACCCCGAACCATAATCCTAACCATAACCCCAACCCCAATACCATCCCTAACCCTAATCCCAACACTAACCCTAACCCTAAACCCAAGCCCAACCCCAACACTAAACCTTACACTAACTCTAACCCCAAGCCCAACCTCGAGCCTAACCCTAACCGCAATCCCAACGCCAACCCCAACCTCGAGCCTAAACCTAACCCCAACCCCAACCTTAACCCCAACCCCAACCTTAACCCTAACCACAAACCTAACCCTAACCGTAACTTCAACCCCAAGCCAAAACCCCAACCCGAACTCTAACCGTAACCCTAACCCAAACCAAACCTAAATCCAAACCCCAACCCCAACCCTAAGCCTAAGCCTAACCCCAACCCAAACCCAACCCAAACCCCAACTGCAACCCCAAACCTAACCCCACCACCAAGCCCAAATGCCACTGTAACCCTAACCCTAACTACAACCCTAACGGCAATCCAAACCCCAACATTAACACTTACTCTAACCTTAACCTCAACCCCAACACCAACCCCAAGAGTAACCCTAACCCTAACTCGAACCCCAACAGCAACACCAACACCAACCCTAACCCTGACCCTAACCTCAACCCCAAGCCAAAAGCCAACCCGAATCCCAAAGACAAATCTAATCCTAAAGGTAAAGCTAACCCCAACACTAACCCCAATCCCACCGCCAACCCCAACCCCAACCCTAACCCTAACCACAACCACAACCCTAACCCTACCACCAAACCCAAATGCCACTGTACCCCTACCCTAACCACAACCCTAACCCCAACCCAAACCCCAAAACTAACACTTAAACTAACCCTAAACCCAACCCCAACCACAAGGCTAACCCTAACACTAACTCCACACCCAATGCCGAACCTGACCTCAACGCTAACCCTAACACGAATCCTAACCATAACCCTAAACTCAACCCGAAGCCTAAACCCAACCCAAACCCCAAATGCAAATCTAACCCTAACCATAATGCTAACCCCAACACTAACACCAATCCCACCGCCAACCACAACCCCAAACCTAACATTAACCCTAACCCTAAACCCAACTCCAACCCCAACAGTAACCCTAACTGTAACCCTAACCCCAACCCAACCCTACCCCTAACCCTAACCTCAACACCAACCTGAACTCTAACCCTATCCTTAACACCACAGCCAAACCTTAACCCCAACCCAAAACCAAAATTTAACCCTAACATTAACCTTAATCCTAACTCCAACCGAAATCCCCAACCCCACCCCTAACCCTAACCATAAACCCAACCCCAACCGTAATCCTAACCCGAACCCGAACCCTAACCATAATCCCAAACCTAACCTTACCCCCAAACCCAACCCCAACCCCAAACATAACCCTAACCGAAACCCTAACCCTAACCCCAACCCCAACCCCAACACAAACCGCAACGCCAAGCCTAACCCTAACCCTAACCCCAACCCTAACCCCACCACCAAACCCAAATGCCACCGTAACCCTAACCCTAATCACAACCCTAACCACAACCCCAACCCCTACCCAAACCCCAACACTAAAACTAACCCTAACACTAACCCTAATCACAACCCCAACCGCAATTCCGACCCTAACCCAAACCCGAACCTTAACCTCAACCCCAACCCGAACCCTAACTCTAACCCTGACACTAATTCCAACCTAACCTAAACCACAACCAGAACCATAACACCAAACCCAACTCTAAACGTAATGCTAACCCTCACTCTAACCCTTAATGCTAATGCTAACTCGAACCCTAACCCCAACCTCAACCCTATCGTCACCCCAATCCTAAACTAAACCCCAAACCAAACCCCAACCCTAAACCTAACCGTAACCCTAACCCCAACCCAAAACCTAAACCTAAGCCTAACCCTAACCGAACCCGAACCCCAACCGCAAACACGACCCTGACTCTAACACTAAACCGAACCCGAATCCCAACACTAACACCAACCCTGAAACTGACACGAACCCTAACCCTTACCCTAACCTCCAACCCAACCGTAAACCTAACCTAACCATAACCCTAACCACAACGACCCGAAATCGAACCCAAACCCCAACGCTAACACCAACCCCAACACTAACTGTAACCCTAATCCTAACCAAAACCCCAACCGCCCCGAAACCCCAACCAGAACCCAAAACTCGTACACAACAAGAACCCTAACCCTAACACAAACCCCTACCCTAATCCCAACCCAAACCCCAACCCTAACCCTAACCGAAACCCAAACCCACACCGAAACCCCAAACCGAAACCCAACCCTAACCCTAACCCTAAGAGCAACCTCAACCCCAACCCTAACCCTAAGCCTAACCCCAACGCCACCCCCACCCCCAATCCCAAATGAAACCCTAACCCTAACTGTAATGCCAACCCCAACCCTAACCCTAACCTTAACCCGAACCCCAAGCCTAAGTCCAACCCCAACCCTATCCCAAACCTAACCCTAACCCCGAACCTGACACTAACCTTAACCTTCAACCCTTACCCTAACCCCCAACCCTAACACTAACCCTAACCCCAACTCCAAACCAAATGCCAACCCTAACCATAACCACAACCAAAAACCCTGACCCTAAGTCCAACCCCAACCCCAACCCTAACTCCAACCCCAAACCCAACCACAACCTTAACCCTAACCCTAACAACAACCCGAACCGTAAGCCCAACTCCAACACCAACCCAAACCCCAACACTAACCCTTACACTTACCCTAACCCCAAACTGAACCCCAACCACAAGCCTAACCCGAACCCCAACCCCAACCCCAACCCTACGCTTAACCCTAACCCCAAACCTAACCCTAACCCCAACCTAAACCCCAAGCTAAAACCCAACTCGAATCCTAAATAAAAATCCATCCCTAACTGTAAAGCTAACCCCAACACTAACCCCAATCCGCCAACTCCAACCCTAACCGTAACCCTAACCTCAAACCCAACCTTAACCCCACCACCAAACCCAAATGCCACCGTAACCCTAACCAAAACCCTTCCCAACCCCAAAAACCAAAACCAAACACCAACACCAATACCAAGCCTAAACCTAACCCTAACCCCAACACCAACCCTAACACTGACCCCAACCCCAACCCGAACTCCAACCCCAACCCTAACCCTAACGCGAAACCGAACTTCCACTCTAACCCTAACCCTAACCACAACCACAACACTAATCTCAACCCCAAACCCAAACCCAACCACATCACTAAAATTAAACCTAACCCTAACCCTAACCCCTAAACCCCAACCCAAAGGCCAACCCTAAGCATAACCCTGACCCCAACCCTAACCCCAAAACCAAACGTAACCCTAACCCTAAACCTAAACCGAACCCGAACCCCAACCTCAATACCAACCCTAACCCTAACACCAACCCTAACACTAACCCCAATGCCAACCCTAACCCCAACCTTAACCCCAGCTCTAACCCTAACCCTGATCCTAACCCCAACTCCAACCTGAAACCCAAATCTAACCCTAACCCTAACACCAACCCTAACCCCAACCAAACCCCAAACCAAACCACAACCTGAACCAGAACCCCTACCCTAACCCCAACCCCAACCCCCAAACCAACCCAAAATCCAACCTTAACCTTCACCCCACCCCCAACCCTAACCCCAACCCTAACCCTAACTCTAACCAAGACTACCCTAACCCTAACGCAAACCCCAACCACAGCCCCAACGCTAAACATAACCCTCACCCTAATCCCAACCCCAACCCTAACAATAACCCTAACTCTAACACCAACACCAATGCTAAGCCCAAGTGAATCTAACCCTAACCCCAACCCCAACCCAAACACCAACATCAACCCTTACCCTAACCCAACCCAAACCACAACCACAACCCAAACCTCAACCCGAACCCTTACGCTAACACTAAGCCCAACCCCAACCCTAACTCTAACCCTAACCCTAACCCCAACCCCAACCAAAACCACAACCCTAACCCTTAAACTAACCCTAACCCTAACCCTAACCCGAACCCCAACGCCAACGCCAACCCTAACCCAACCCTACCCTAAACCTAACCCCAAGCCCAATGCCAACCCCAATACCAACCACAAACCTAAACCCATCCCTAACCCTAATCATAACCCGGACACTAATCTGAACCTCGACCCTAAAACTAACACTAACCCCAACCCCAACCATAACAATAACCTATCCTTAATCCCAACCCCGACTGGAACCCAAACCTGAAATCCAACCACAAACACAACCCTAGCCCTAACCCAAACCCAAACCACAACCGCAACCCCAACCCTAAACCCAACCCAAGCCCGAACCCGAACCCTAACAGAAAACCCAAGCCCGACCACAACCCTAACCCAAAACCAAACCCTAACCCTAAGCCTAAAACTAATCCTAACCCTAACCCAAGCACCAACCCGAACACCAACCAAACCCTAACCGCAACTCCAACCCAAACCCCAACCCGAAACCTTACCCTAACCCTAACCCCAACACCAACCCTAACCCTAACACCAACCCCAAACCAAACCCCAACTGAACCCTAAGCCTAATCCCAACTCCAACCACAAACCCAATCCTTACCCTAACCCTAAGGCAAACCAAACCCTAACCGCAACCGCCACCCCAGCTGTAACACTAACCCTAACCCTAACTTTAACCCCAACTCCAACCCCAGCCCTAACCCTAACCCTAACCCCAACCACAACCACAACACCAATCCTTACCCTAACCATAACCTAAACCAAACCACAACCGCAACCCCAGCCGTAACACTAACCCTAACCCAAACCCCAACGCCAACACCAACCCTAACCGCAACCCTAACCCTAATCCTAAGCCCAAGGACAACCCCAACACCAACCACAAACCTAAACCAAACCCTAACCCTAACCCCAACCCCAAACCAAAATCTAACCCTAACCCTAACGGTAACCCTAACCACAACCACAACCACAAATCGTACCCCAACCCTAAACCAAAGCCAGACCGTAACCCAATCCCTAACCCTAACCTTAACACCAACCACAACACCACCAACCCTAACCCTA
Source organism: Ctenosaura bakeri (assembly GCA_948474755.1). Classification (NCBI taxonomy): domain Eukaryota; kingdom Metazoa; phylum Chordata; class Lepidosauria; order Squamata; family Iguanidae; genus Ctenosaura; species Ctenosaura bakeri. Next base: position 25,179 of record CAOLHI010006008.1, on the reverse strand, counting down.
ACCTTAAGCCTAACCCCAACCCGAACCCCAACCAGAAACCAAACCCCAACCCCAACACAAAATCGTACCCCAACACTAACTCTAACCCCAACCACAACCCTATCCCTAACAGTATGCTTAACCCTAAGAGTAACCCTCACCCTAACCCCAACCCAAAACCAAAACACAACCCCAAGCCCAACCCTAACCCTAACCATAACCTCAACACCAACACCAACCGAAACGCCAACCCTAAGCCTTACCCTGACTGCAACCCTAACCCAAACCCCAAATGTAGCCCTAACACTAACCCTAACCCTAACCCCAACCCTAACCCCAACCCTAAGCCTAACCCTAACCCCAATGCCAACCCTACCCCTAACCCCAAGCCCAAATACAACCACAACCCCAACCCGAAACCCAAATCTAACGCTAACCCTAACCCCAACCCCAACCCGAATCCCAACCGTGACCCTAACCGAAACCCTAAGCCTACCCCAAAACCAACACCAACCACAACCCTAACCCTAAACCCAACCCCAACCCCAACTGAAACCCCATCCCTAACCCTAACCCTTACCACAACCCTAACACTAACCAAAACCAAACCCTAACTCTAACCCAAACTCTAACCTTAACCCCAACCCTAATACAAACCCAAACTCCAAAATCGACACTAACCCTAACACGAAAACTAACCCCTAAGGATAACCCTAAGCCTAAGCCTAACACCAACCAAAACCCTAACCTAACCCCAACCTGAACTCTAATTCCAGCCAAAACCCCAAACCTGTCCCTAACCCTAATCCTAACCCTAACACTAACCCTAACCCCAAACCCAAACCGCAACCCTGACACTAACCCTAAACATAATCCCAACCTTAATCCGAACCCCAACCGGAACCACAAACCCCAACCCAACCCTAACACGAACCCTAACCCAAACCCCAAACGTAACCCTAACCGTAACTCTATAACCCTAAGCCCAACCCCAACCCTAACCCCAACCCCAACCCCAATGCCAACCCTAACCCTACCCCAACCCCAACCCTAACCCTAACCCTAAAACTAACCCCAACACCAACACCATCACCAACTTAAACCCTAACCCGAACTACAAAGCCAAGCCCAAGTCCAAGGCCAACCCCGACGCTAACCCTAACTACAACCCTAACCCTAATGCCAACCCTAATGCTAACCCTGACCCCAACCCCAATACAAACGCCAACCCTAACCCTACTCCAACCCCGACCCCAACCCTAACCCTAACAATAACCCCTTATCCAACCCTAACACCAAACCTAACCCTGACTCTAACCCTAACCCTAACCCCAACCCCCACCCCAACACAAACCCCAACCTCAACACCAACCCTAACCCTAACACTAACCTCAAACCCAAACCCAAACCCAACCCTAATCCTATCCCTAAGCCTAACCCCAACACAAATTCAATGCCAACACTAACCCTAAACCTAACCATAAACCCAACCCCAACCATAACCCTAACCCCAACCCAAACACTAACCCCAACACCAGTCCCAAATGCAAGCCTTACCTTAACCCTAACCCCAACCCTAACCCCAAACTCATCCCCAACCACAACCACAACGCCAACCCCAAACTCAACTCCGACGCTAACCCTAACCCTAACCCAACCCAATTCCAACCGCAACCCTAACCTCACCCCGAACCCCAACCACAACTACAACCTGAAAGCCAACCCTAAGCCTTACCCTAAACGCAACCCCAACCCCAATCTGCACCGCAAGCCTGATCCTAACCCCAGCCGTAACACTAACCCTAACCCTAACCCTAACTTTTACCCCAACCTCAGTCCTAACCCTAACCCTAACCCAAACATCAAACGTAACCCTAATCCTAACCCTAACCCTAAACCTAACAACAAACACAACCCCAATGCCAACCCTAAGCCTAACCTCAACCTAACTTGAACTCCAACCCCAAATCAAACGCCAACCCTAACACCAACCCCAACCCCAACCACAACCCTAACCCTGACTCTAACACCAACCTTAACCCCAACCCTAACACTAAACTTAACCCTAACCCGAAACCCAACCCCAACCCAACACTAACCCTAAACCTAATCCTAACCCCAACCCCAACCCCACTACCAATCCCAAATGCAACCCTAACCTTAACTCTAACACAACCCTAACCCCAACATCAACACCAACCACAACGCCAACCCCAACCCCAGGCCCGATGCTAACCCTAACTCTAACCCAAAACCCAATCCCAACACTAACACGAACCCTAGCCTTAATCCCAACCCTAACCCAAACACCAACCAGAGCCACAACCCAAAACCTAAGCCTAAGCCTGACCCTCACCAAACCAAACACTACACCTAACCCCAACCTTAACCCAAATCCTAAACATAACCTGAACACAAAACCTAACCATAACCCTTACCCCAACCCCAACCCCAATACCAACCGTAACCCTAACCCAAGCCCTAACCCTAACACTACCCCAAACACCAACTCCAACCCCAACACCAATCCTAACTCTAACCCTAACCCCAACCCCAAAACCAACCCCAACCCTAACCCCAACCCCAACCCCAACCCTAACCCTAAATCCAACCCAAACCCGAACCCAAACCTGAAAACTAACCCTAACCCTAAACTTAACCCTAACCCCAACCCAAACGCCAATCCCAAACCCAACGCCAAACCCAAACCCAACCCTAACCCCAACCCCAAACCTAACCCTAACCCTAAATCCAACTCAAACCCGAAAACTAATCGTAACCCCAACCCTAATCCTAACCCCAACCCCAACTCCAACCCTGACCCTGATCCTAACACTAACCCCAATACCAACACCAACCTAAACCCCGACCCTAACCCTAACCATAAACCCAACACCAAACCTAACCCTAACCCTACCCTAACCCTGACCACGACCCCAACCCCAAACACCAACAGTAACCCTGACCCTAACCGTAACCACAACCCTAACCCCAACCCCAACCCAAAACAAAACCTAACCGTAACCCTAATTCTAACTGTAATCCTAACCCCAGACACAACTCTAACCCGAAATCATACCCCAAACCTAACCCTAACCCCAACCCCAACCCCAACCCTAATAGTATTCCTAACCGTAACCCTATCCTAATCCCATCTGGAACTCCAATCCTAACCCTAATCCCAACACCAAGCCCAATCCTTCCATAACCCTAACACTAACCGAACACAAACCTCAACTGCAACCCCAACCCCAGCCATAACCCTAACCCTAACCCTAACAGCAAACCCCAACCCCAACTCAAACTCTAACCCCAACCCAAAACCTAACCCTAACCCTAATCCTGACGCTAACCCAAACCCTAACCCCAAAACCAAGCCAAACCATAACCCGAATGCCAACCCCAACGCAAACCCCAACCCCAACCCTTCCATAACCCTAATCTTAGCTGAACACAAACCGTAACCATAACCCTAGCCCTAACCATAACCCTAACCATAACCCCAACCCCCAACCCAAATCTAACCCAAACCTGAGCAAAAACCCTAACCCTAACCCTAACATTGACGCTAACACTAACCCTAGCCCTAACCCCAACACCAAGCCTAACTCTAACCCTAACCCCAACCCCAACCTGAACCCAAACCCTAACCCTATCCCCAACTCTAACACTAACCGCACCACCAACGCCAAATGCAAATGTAACCCTAACTCTAACCACAACCCTAACACCAACACCAACCCTAACCCAAACCCCAAAACTAACCCTAACGCTAACGTTAACCCTAACCCTAACGGCAACCCCAAACTGAATCCAAACCGCAAGCCTAACCCTAACCCCAACCCCAACCCCAAACCTTATACTAATCCTAACCCCAACCACAACACTAACCCCACCACCAACCCCAAACGCAACCGTAACCTGAACCCTAACCACAACAGTAACCCTAACCACAAAACCAAACCCCAACCCCAACATCAACCCCAACCCTACCCCTAACCCAAACCCTAACCCCAACCCAAACCCTGACCACACCAACCAAAAATGCAAACATAACCCTAACCCTAACTAAAACCCTAACTCCAACTCCAACCCCAACCCCAACCCAAAAACTAACCCTAACCCTAAACCTAACCGCAACCCCAACTCCAATCTGCACCACAAGCCTGACACTAACCCAAACCCCAATCCAAACCCCAAACCTAACCCTAACCCTAATCCTAATACCAACCTGAACCCCAACCCCAACCCCAAGCTTAACCATAAATCTAACCCCAAGCCCAACCCAAACCCCAAGCCCAACCCAAACCCCAACCCGAACACAGCCCTAACCCTAAACCCAACCCAAACCTCAAACCTAACCCAAACCCAAACCCTCACCCCATCCCCAACACCAATCCCAACAGCAACCCCAACCCCAACCCCGACCCTAAACCTAACGCTAACACTAACCCCAACGCCAATCCCAACCCTAACTCTAACCTAAGCCAAACCCAAACGCAACCCTAAACCTAACCCTAACCCTAACCACAACCACAACCCTAACCCCAAGTGAACCCTTACCCTAACCCCAACAACAACCCCAACAACAGCCCTTACCCTAACCGTAACCCTAACCCAACCCAAATGCCAACCACAACCCCAACTCTAACCCTATTCCCAACCCAAACCCGAATCTTAACCCTGACGCTAACCCGAACCCTAACCCTAACCCCAACAGCAGTCCTAAACATAACCCTAATCCCAACCCCAACCCCAACCCTTCCATAACCCTAGCCCTAACCAAACACAAATCCCAACTGCAACCTCAATCCCAGCCCTAACCCTAACCCTAACCTCAGCCCTAACTCTAAACCTAACCCCAACCCAAACCCTAACCCTAACACTAACCCTAACCCTAACTCAACACCAAGCCTAAGTCTAAGCCTAACCCTCACCCCAACCCCAACCAGAACCTGAACCCAAACCCTAACCCTACACCCAACCCTAATCCTAACCGCATCACCAATGCGAAATGCAAATGTAACCCTAATTCTGACCACAACCCTAACACCAACACCAACCCAAACCCCAAACCCAAAACTAACCCTAACGCTAACCCTAACCCTGACCGCAACTGCAACCCCAATCCGAACCGCAAGCCTAACCTGAACCCCAACCCCAAACCTTATCCTAACCCTAATCCCAACCCCAAAACTAATCCCACCACCAACCCCAAACGCAACCGTAACCTGAACCCTAACCCCAACAGTAACCCCGACGCCAAGCCGAACACCAACACCAACACCAACCCTACCCCTAAACCTAATGACAACCCCAACCCTAACCCCAACCGAACGCTAACCCTAACCCCAACCGCAACGCCAACCCCAGCTCTAACCCTAACCCAACCCCAACTCTAACCCTAACTTCAAACCAAACCCTAACCCTAACCCTAAACATAACTCTAACCCTAACCCTAACCCCAAAACCAACTCTAACCCTAACCCTATCCCTAAACACTAACGCTAACCCAAACCTTAACCCTAACAGTAACCCCAACCCCAACCCTAACCCTAACCCTAATCCCAACAGAAACCACAAACCTATCACCAACACCAACACCAACCCTAACCCTAACCCCACCACCAACCCCAAATGCAAACATAACCCTAACCCTAACCACAACCCTAACCCCAACCCTAACCCCAACCCAAACCCCAAAACTAAAGTTAAACGCAACCCAAGCCCCAAACCGAAATGTAAGCCTAACCCTAACCCTAACATAAATGCCAAACGCAGCCCCAACACTAAACATAAGCCCAATCCTAACCCTAACCCCAACGCCACTCCTAACACCACCAAGAAACCCAAACGCAACTGTAATCCGACCCTAACCCAAACAGTAACCCCGAACTCAACCCCAACCCCAACCCTTACCCAAACTCAAACCATAACCTTAACCTTAACCATAAACCCAACCCAAACCCCAAACCTAACCCTAACCCTGATCTTCATGCTAACCCCAACCCCAACGCCAACCACATCTCCAACCCCAACCCCAACCCCAACCCTAACCATAATCCCTAACACTAACACTAAAGCCAACCCCAACCCCAATGCCGACCCTAAACCTAACCCTACCCTAACGCTAACCCGAACCCTAACCCCAAACCCCAACCCTAACCCCAACCCAAACCAAAATCTAACCGTAACCCTAATTCTAACCATAACCCTAACCCCAACCAGAAATCACACCCCAACCCTAACACTAACCCCAATCCCAACCCCAACCCTAACAATATCCTTAACCCTAACCCCATCCCAAACTCCAACCCTAACCCTAACCCCAACCCCAACCTAAACGCACCACCAACGCAAATGCAAATGTTACCCTAACCCTAACCAAAACCCTAACACCAACTCCAACCCCAACCCTAACCCTAAACCCCACCCCACCCCAAACCCCACCACTAACCCTAACGATAACCCTAACCCTAACTGCAACCTGAACCCCAATCCGAACCACAAGCCTAACCCTAACCGAACCCCAACCCCAACCATTATCCTAACCCTAACCCCAACCCGAAGACTAACCCCACCACCAACCCCAAATGCAACCATAACCTGAACCCTAACCCCAACAGTAACCCCAACCCCAACCCTAACCCTAACCCCAACCCTAACCCTAAGATTAACCCGAACCGCAACCCCAACCACAAATCTAATACTAACCCTAACCTGAAATCCAATACAAACTCCAACACAAACCCTAACCCCGATCCCAAACCTAGACCTAATCATAACCCCAACCCCAACCCCAACCCTGAACATAAACCTACCGTTAACCCTAATACCAATCCCAATTCCAACCCTAACTCTAACCTAACCCTAATCCTAACCCCAACCCTAAACCTAACGCTAACCCTAACCACAACCACAACCCTAACCCCAACCGAACTCTAACCCTAACCCCAATCCCAACCCCAATCCTTACCCTAACCCTAACCCCAACCCCAACTCTAACCCTAAACTCAAACTGAACACTAAACCTAACCCTAACCCTAAACAAAATTCGAACCCTAAACCTAACCCTAACCCCAACCCCAACTCCATCCCTAACCCTAAACCTAAACCCAACCTCAACCCTAACGCTAACCCATAACTTAACCCTAACTGTAACCCCAACCCCAACCCTAACCCTAAACCCAACCTCAACCCTAACCCTAACTCTCAACCTAACCCTAATCCTAACCATAACACCAACACCAACCTCAACCCTAACCCCACCACAAACCCCAAATACAAAGGTCACCCTAACCCTAACAACAACCCTAACTCCAACTCTAACCCCAATCACTAACCTCAACCCTAAACCTAACCCTAACCACAACCCAAACCCCAAACCGAACCGCAAGCCTAACCCTAAACCTAACTCAAACACCAACTGCAGCCTCAACTCTAAACATAACCCTAATCCTAACCCCAACCCCAACCGTAACCCCACCACGAAAACCAAACGCAACCATAATCCGAACCCTAACCCAAACAGTAACCCCAAACCCAACCCAAACCCAACCCTAACCTCAATTCGAACCCTAACCCTAACCCTAAACCTAAACCCAACCCCAACCCAAACTCCAACCCTAACCCTAAATCTAACCCTAACCCCAACCACAACCCTAATCCTAACCTTAACGCTAACCCCAACCCAAAAGCTATCCTACATCAACCCCAACGCCAAACCCAAACCCAACCCAAACCCTAACCCTAACCCAAACCCTAACCTTAACCCAAACCCAACTCCAACCCCGACTCTGACCCTAACACTAACCCCAACCCCAACCCTAAACCTAACACTAATGATAACCCCACGCCAAATCTCACCCGAACACTACCCTAACCCCAACCCCAACCCCAACCCTAACCCTGACCCCAACCATAACCCCAACCCTAACCCCAAACCCAAAAATCCCAAAATCGTACCCCAACCCTAACTCAAAACCCAACCCCAACATTAACAGTGTCCTAACCCTAACCCTAACCCCATCCTGAAATCCAACCCAAAACCAAACCCTAACCCCAACCCCAACCTAAACCCCAAACCCAACCTGAACCCTCACCCAATCCCTAACCCCAACCCAAACCCCAACACCAAAATCAACCCCAAACCAAACCCCAACTCCAACCCTAACCCTAAAACCAACTTCAACCCTATCCCTAACCCTAATCCTAATCGTAACCACAACCCCAAACCCAACCCTCAGGGAGCCCTGGTGGCGCAGTGGTTAAATGCCAGTACTGCAAGCCACAAGGTTGGGAGTTCGATCCTGTCCTCCAAGGCTGACTCAGCCTTCCATCCTTTCGCATGTCGGTAAAATGAGTATGCAGCTTGTTGGGGGCATGTACAGAAATGTTTCGAAATACATGCTATTTGTAAGTTGTTTGCCGCCTCGATCCATATGGAGAGGCGGGATACAAATAAATAGTAATAATAAAAAATAATAATAGTCCTAACCCTAACCCCACCACCAACCCCAAATGCACAAGTAACCCTAACCCTAATCATAACCCTAACCCCAACCCTAACCCCAACCCAAACTCCAACACTAACCCTAAGCCTAACCCTAACACGAACCCCAAACTGAATCGCAAGCCTAACCCTAACCCTAACGCAAACACCAACCGCAGCTCCAACCCTAACCCTAACCCTAACTAACCATAACCACAACTCCAAGCCTATCAATAACCGCAACCCCAACATTAACTTCAAACCCAACCCTAACCCGAATGCTAAACACAACCCAAACCCCAACCCAAACCCCAAACCCAACCCTAACCCTAAACTTTAACGCTAACCCCAATCCGAACCCGAACCCGAACCCGAACCGTAACCCCAACCCAAAACCCAAACCTAAACTTAACCTTAACCACAACCACAACCCAAAACCTAATCCTAACCCTACCCTAACCCTAAAACCAACCCCAACCCCAAACCCCAACCCTCACCTTGACCCTGACCCTGACCCTCACCCATAACCCCAAACACCCTCACCCTACCCCGTAACCCCAAACCCCTACCCCAACCCAAACTAAAATCTAACCGTAACCCTAATTCTAACCTTAAACCCTAACCACAACCACAACCTCAACTCGAAATCGTACCCCAACCCTAAACCTAAACCCAATCACACCCCAACCCTTACAGTTTCGCTAACCCTAACCCTAAACCCATCCCGAACTCAAAACAAAACCCTAAACCCAACCCCAACCCCAACCCTAACCCTAACCGCACCACCACCAACAAACGCAAATGTAACCCTAACGCTAACCACAACACTAAAACCAACCCCGACCCCAACCCAAACCCTAACACTGACCCTAAGGCTAACTCTAACCCTAACCACAACACAAACCCCAGTCCAAACCAGAAGCCTAACCCTAACCCGAACCTGAACCCGGAACCCCAACCCCAAACCTTATCCTAACACTAACCCCAAGCCCAAAACTAACCCCACCACCAACCCCAAACGTAACCGTAACCTGAACCCTAACCCCAACAGTAACCCTGATCCCAAGCCGAACCCCAACCCTAACACCACCAACCCTAACCCTACCCCTAAACTTAAACTGAACCCCCACCCAAACTTTAACCCTAACCCTAACCTTAACCGTAACCCCAACCCGAAAACCAACCCCAACCCTAACCCTAACCCTAAACGCAACCTCCACCCTTACCCTAACCCCAACCCTAACCGAAACCCCCACTGCAACCACAACCCCAAACCTAAACCTAACCCTAACCCTAACCCCAACCCCAACCGTACCCCACCACGAACCTCAAACGCAACCGTAACCTGAACCCTAACCCCAACAGTAACCCCGAACCCAAGCTCAACCCCAAAACTAATCCCAACTCCAACCCTGACCCAACTCCAACCCTGACCCAAACCCTAACACCAACACCAACACCAAGCCTAACCATAACCCTAACCTCAACCCCAACCCCAACCCTAACCGCAACCTGAAAACTAACCCTAATCCTAAACCCAACCCAAACCCCAACCCAAACCAGAAACCTAACCCTAACCCTGACCCTAACCCTACCACCAACCCAATCGCCAACCCCAACCCCAACCCCAACTCCAACCCCAACCCTGACCATAACACTAACCTCAACACCAACACCAACACCAAACCAGACCCTAAACCAAACTCTAACCATAACCGCAATGCCAATCCTAACCCTATCCCTACCCTAACGCTAACCTCAACCCCAACCCCAACTCCTAACCCTGACCCTAACCCCATAACCCTAACCCTAACCCAAACCCCAAACCAAAATCTAACCGTAACCCTAATTCTAACCGTGATCCTGACACCAAACCCAACCCTAACCCGAAATCGTACCCCAACACTAACCCTAACCCCAACACCAACACCAATCCTAATAGTATCCCTAACCGTAACCCTAACCCTAACCCCATCTCGAACTTCAACCCTAACCCTAAACCCAACCACAACCACAACCCTTACCATAACCCTAACCCTAACCAAACACAAACCCCAACTGCAACCCCAACCCCAACCCCAACTCTAACACAAACCCCAACACAAACCCTAATCCTAACCCTAACCCTGACGCTAACCCTAACGCCAAGCCGAACATGAAGACTAACCATAACTCTAAACCCAACCTAAAAGTCAACCCCCAACCCTAACCGCAAACCCAATGCTAACCCTAACCCTAAACCCAACCCAAACCTCAACGCAAACACCAACACCAATCCGAACCCCAACACGAAAACCAAACCCAAACCTAACCCTAACACTTCCACGGACCTTATCCCAACCCCAACCCCAACTCCAATCCCAACCATAAACCTAACCCTAACCCTAACCCTAACCCCAACCCCAACCCCAACCCCAACCCCGACCGTAAACCTAACGATAACCCCAATGCCAAACCTAACCCTAACCCTACAATAAATCTAACCCCAACCCCAACCCCACAACCCACCCCTAACCCTGCCCCTAACAGTAACCCCAACCCTAGCCCCAACCCCAATCCGAAACCAAAATATAACCGCAACCGTAATTCTAACCATAACCCTAACCCTAACCCAACATTAACCCAAAATCGTAACCCAACACTAACCCTAGCCCCAACCCCAACCCGAACACTATAACCCTAACCTCAAACCCAACCATAACCCTGATCCTAACTCTAACCGTAACTCTAACCCCAATTCCAACCGTAACCTAAACCGAAAACCCAAACTCAACCCTAATGCTATCCAGAAACTTAACCCTACCCGTAAACCCAATCCCAACCCGAACTCCAACCCTAACCCTAATCCTAGCCCTAACCCTAACCCTAGACCTAACCCTAGACCTAACCCTAACCTAAGCCCTGGCCCTAGCCCTAGCCCTAGCCCTAACCCTAACCCTAGCTCTGTTTTCAAAGGAGGAGGTTGTGCTTTTTACAGCTCCTCAATACCTTTCAGCAAAATAGTGGATTCTGCTGAATCCAGTGAAAATGCTGCAACCTCACTAATTGGGGTAGGCAGTGGAACCCTTCAGGTATCAGGGGAGTCAAGAATGGAACCTCAAAAGAAGAATTGTGAGAGGTTTCGGGGAAATCAAACTCAGCCCCCAGGAAAACTTGCAGAGGCTTCACAGCAAGCAATGGATTCCCAGGAAAGCAAAGAATCCAGTGAAAATGCTGCAACCTCATTAATTGGGGTAGGCAGTGGAACCCTTCAGGCTTCAGGGGAGTCAAGAATGGAACTTCAAAAGAAGAATTTTAAGGGGTTTGGGGCAGATCAAACTCAGCCCCCAGGAAAACTTGCAGAGACTTTACAGCAAGCAATGGTTTCCCAGGAAAGGAAAGAGAAAGAAACTGAAGAGTGTTTGAAACTGGCAAGCAAGGACAAAAACACTGTGAGTACTGTGGATTTGGAAACTGAGAAGGGATTTGGGGCTAGACTGGCTTCTTGTAGTGCCAAGGAAATATTAGAAACTCCAGGGAAGGAGGTTTTACAAGGAAAAAGCTGCAAAGAAGAAGGGAGGGAGGAATTGTTTCAGTCAGCTCTGAAAGAAAAGGGCAGAAACAGAAACTGCCTCTAAGGGCAGCACAAACTTACTGCAAGGAGAATTAAAAGTGGGTTCTGGGCTCCAGAAAGATATCCAGGAAAAAGAAGACATTCAAAATCCCCAAGGAACAAACTTTGTGCTGCAAAAAGAGGCAAGCAGCCATTTAGGAAACAAACAAACTCAGCCAGCAAAACTGAAAGTAAACTCTGGGTTGCTAAAGCCTGCTGTAACCATGGAAACAGGCCCAGAGGAGGGGGGAGGGAAAACCCTGGGTTTGGCTACTGCTGAAAACTTTTGGCAGGATTTCTTTTTCTTTGAGCAATATAAAGAAACATATTCTTTGAATACAGAAAAACTGGGAGAGTTTTTAGGACTGTTGGAGGAATCTACTAAAGAGTTTGAATTAGAAACTGTTTTCACAGAACCAGAGGAAGCCACAGAATTTTTGAAGAGGGACTTTTATTTGAGATAAATGCAAAACAGAGCATACTTGGGGGTGGATTCGATGAGAGAGGCCCTCCAGGAGTTAAATGATTATGGCAGGAGCCTGTTGAGGAACCCAGTTGGGGAAAGAAAGCAAGAGGAGTATGAATCTAAGAATGAAGAAGTTAGGAAAGACCTGCAGGTTTATAAAGAGAAGAAAGGACTTTTATTAGACCAATTTGTGTTGAAAAACAAAGAGGAGAAAAGTAAAGAAAAAACAAAGATCAGAAGAGACAGGGAGCCAAGCTTCACTGTAGAAAGTTTTTAGCTGAAGAGGCTTGGAATACAAGTAGAGATCGCTCCCCGCTCAAACCAGGAAATTGTTCAGAAGAAGAACTGTGTCCTGTGAGCCTATTCAAAAGAAAGCATGCACAGCCTCACAACCCAGAAGAGACAGAGGCTTGTGCTAGGCTGGGGAGGGTCTCTGCTAGAGTGAGCAAGAAACCGAGATGGGAGCAAGCTTGGGGAGATAGAGTGGATACAGAAGTGGGACTAGTGGCTGGAGGGGGTGGAAATGGGTTTGGTGTGAGAGAGCAAAGAGAAGGGCTCGGTCAGGATAGGGGGGCTGGGGGGACCTCAATGGAAGATGCTGCCGGTTTGGGTGGTTCTTTCCCTCAGGGAGAACAGAACAACCCCCTTTTGATGACCGAGATGAGAACTAGGGAGGCGGGGGCACGGCCGAAGAGATTATTGGAAGAGGCAGATGCCTCCGGTAACGGCCGTTTTCCGACAAGGCCTAGAGTGGACTCTGGAACTAATGTGACATCAAAGGGATAATATGTAAGTCTAAACCCTCCGCCAGACAGACACAGAAAGGAGAGGGAGGGAGATGATACACGTTGCAATGACACCCAAGGGGAGGCACCTCGTGGAGCTTCTGCTTTTCCGCCCGCACTGCCCGGTGGGAGGACTGGTGGCAAACCACAGGAACAAAGAAAAGACAGGATGTATGCTAGCATAGCAAGGCGGGGCACTGGCACTGCTGGACCCTCCAATATTTCTGGCACTGCTGGACCCTCCAATATTTCAGGCTTGACGGAAGAGGAAGAGGAATACTTAGACAGTTTTTTTCATCAAGCTTCAGATGTCAGGAACCCTAGAATGCGCTATGCTGTGTGCTTCAGATATCTGGGGTCAGACCCGGAGAGAGGATCCAGGGCTTATATTTCAAAGAGGCTCCTTAGGGATACTTTGGATGCCCCTAGAGAGGATATTGTGGCAGTGATTCAATTACCAGGGTCTAGGGAAATCGATGTTTGTTTAGCTTCTGAAAAGGTCTACAGAGAGTTCTGGATGAAGTGCAAAATGGTGAAACGTTAGAGCCCAGAGTTGTTGACTGAATATGAGATGGTCCCGCTATTTAGGGGGGATACAAAGGTCTTGACCATAAGTTTCAGAACCACCACCACCCCCGCTCAGGATGTAGCTCGGTGGGTGTCTAAATACACTACCATTTTGTCGGGACCTCATAAGAAGGAAGACGAACAGGGTTATTGGACCGGAGAATATAGGTGTGTGGTTTCTTTTAAAAATGAGGACCCTGAATATAGGCACGGAAAGATAACCAAGTACTTTTTCCTGGGGGCCGATAGGGGGATCACCAGATTCAGCAGCCAGCCTCGGGCTTGCTTCCACTGTGGGTCTTACGATCACCAGAGGCGTTTATGCACCACTCCTTTGTGCTCCTGCTGTGGCGCCAGGGGCCATCCGACGGTGGTCTGTCACAGCAGCATCAGGTGCAACTTTTGTGGTGAATTGGGACACACTTATTTTTGGTGTCCGCAGGCCTATTACAACCAGCAAGATGCTAAAATCTTTGAGAAGGCCCAACAAGTAGCCAGAACGGGGAAAGAAAGAGCTCAGTCCAAGGAACAGACAAGGCTCCTGAGGGACACCCTGAGAGGCAGGGGAGAGGAGTTGCTACCTGTGAAGAGGCGGGAAAACAGAGAGAGTAACCATGGTCCAGGATCTCTACTGGAGAACAGACAGCATGAGACAGTGAAAGAAGGAAAAGATTCCGAATGGAACATAGTACCAGGGAGGGGTGTGGGAAGAATAGATGGAGACCCGCAGAGAAAGGAGAAAGTGAGTGAAGAGGCAGTTAGGGGTCATAATAGGTTCTATGTTCTTGCGGAAGAGGAGGAAAGAGTTGAGGAAGAGACTGGGTCAGTCCCTAAGGAATTCAGTGATAGAGAATTGTTGGTGGCTGTTGAGGGGGGGGCAGTAGACAACCTAAACAGGCAGGGGGAGCAAAGGGACAAAGGAGACCAAGGAGACCAAGGAGCAAAAGGCATGGAGCGATGAGGAATCAGGTGGTAGACCAGGAAAGTGAGGAAAGTAAAGCAAAAGGAAAGGGGGTGGGAAGTGGAGAGTCAGTAGTAGAGGGACAGGCGGTGCTACCGTCAGGTGGGAGTCCTGAGGGCTTGCCTGAAGAGATGGTGAGAGAGATTGAGATGGAGGAGACATTTGGCAAGGAGTCGGTAGCTTCACCGCTGTTATTTTCAGAAGAAGTAGAAGTTTGTATACAAGAACTTGATGGCAGATTGATGAGGCCTCCTGATGCTGAGTCCGGTCTCTGCTTCCCCCTCCATTGCCCCCCCCTCCCTACCCCGAACCTCCTGATGCCCTCCCCTGCCCTCTTCCATCTCGCCCTCCTGACCCGGATGGCTCGGTGTCTACTTCATCATCCCTTGTTTCCCCGACCAGTCCAAACCTATCCCATATTAGTGAGACTACACCTTTGGGTTTGCCGGAGGAGGTAGAGAGGAGCCAGTTAGAAACAATGAATCAGAGGGCCAGAGAGACGGAGAGCTTGGAGATTGAACTGGACTGAGTAGCTTCCGATGGAGTGGACTGTGCTGGTTTGGATGCTAACAAAGCAATGATTTGCCATTATATTATACTATTGAATCAAGAGAAGTTTCTTCAAAATAATTCCTTGTTTGGGAGAGAAAATGAACCTGTTTTTAGTAAGGTTATTTTTAATCAGGTTGGTTTTAATAAGGTTAATTTTATGGTTAATCTTGGAATTATCACCTGCTTCTCTGATAGTTTAGAATTTAGATCTCTTTGAGAGAAAAAATAATAATAAACAAACAAAAAACAAAAAAACAAAAAAAAAACAAAAAATGGTGTCCCTGAGAATTACCACCTGGAACGTGAGAGGCCTGAGGATGGCTGAGAGACGAAAGGAGATTCTTCCCCTGCTGGCAATGATGCCGCACGATGTGGTGGTTTTACAAGAGACTCACCTGGTGAATGAACAGCAACGCTCCCAAGCGCAGAAATTGTGGACAAAAGGACCATCCGTTTGGTCCTACGGGGAGGAAGGTCAGGCAGGGGTGGCGGTTTTGTTTAAAGCCAGACAGGACCTCCATGTCGAATTTGTCCTGGAGGCCTTGCCTGGCAGGTTGTTGATTGTTGACTTTAGCCTGGTAGAGATTTTAAGGGATGGGAAGGAGGAAAAGAGGCCTTTTCGACTTTGTGGCCTTTACGCCCCTGTAGCGGCATCACAGCGGAAATCTTTTTGGGCACATTTGAAGGGTATTGTTCCACTTATAGACATTTATTAATCACAGGGGACTTTAATAATAGGAGCAAATTATCAGATTACTCGAATTATGTGGTTAGGGAGAATAGCGGGAAGAAATCACCCATTTTAACACCCGAGGAAAGGCTCCTGGAGAATTACTTGTTGGACCGCAATCTCAAAGATAAGGCTTTAGAAGTGGACAATCAGCTGGGATTCTTTCCTCTCCCCTGTAAAAAGGCATTTTTCGATCAATACGGCCAACCGGGAAGTGGGAAGTTTACTTGCTACCAAAAAGGCAGAGCTAGTAGATTGGATAGGATTAGAGCCCCTGCAGACCTAAAGATTCTAGATTGTCAACTGTCAGTCACTCCCTGGTCAGATCATGTTATGCTTTCTATGGAATTGGCTTTGGGTGAAACTCACCCCAGGGGGAAACCTCTCTGGAGGCTCCGCCCAAAGACGATTCGTAACGCTGCTTGCAAGGAAGAAATTGCGGCCGTCTTAGCAAACATGCTGACGTTAGAGGATCTGTATTTTGGAGAATTGTCAAACTGGTGGGAGCGAGCCAAAAAAGTCATCAGGAAAACCTGTCAACATTATGAGTATGTCATCAATAGGAAGGATCTGCAGAATTATCAGGTAGCGGTACATCAGTTTCTGAAATGTCACCGGAAGGTCAACCAGGGGTTCCCGGTAAATCAGGATTTGTTGGAGTGGTCTAGAGGAGTTATTAGAGATTTCCAAATCAGACAAAAAATGAAGAAAAAAAATTATCAAGATTTTTGAACAAAAGGGGCAGTGGTGGACATTGAAGAATGGGCTAGAGCTAGAAGTCCCCAAGCTTCCATTGTTATGGGAGGACTGAGGCGTTGCCAGAAGGACTCGGTGAGGTTGGACCCGGCAGGAATGCTGAGCGTGATGCAGGACTTCTATGGGGAATTATATGAGGGCCAGAATATAGGGAGAGACGATATTGAGGGGTTTTTTGATAAGGTCCCCGAAACCGTATTACAGAGGATGTATCAAGGATTGTCTCAGCAGGACAGGGACGATCTGGTGGCTCCTGTGACGGAAAAGGAAGTTCAGGACGTCATAGTGCAAGGAAGGAGCAAACTGCTCCGGGTCCGGACGGACTCGGGTGGAGTTTCTACAAGACTTTTGCTAGGTGGCTGGTTCCTCCGTTCACCCGAGTCTTAAATGAGCTCTTGTCCAGGGAAAGCCTGACCGACTCCTTTTATGAAGGTATTTTGATTTTCTTTCCCAAACAAGGAGATTTGACTTTGCCTCAAAATTGGCGGCCCATCGTTTTAACCAATGTGGATTACAGAATACTGGCAAAGGTATTAAACAACAGATTGACCAAGTTAGCTTCGAGAATTGTTTTGGCTTCCCAAACCAGCGCCGTCCCGGACGGTCTATGTTGGATTCTCTGTGTTTGTTTAGAGAGGTATTTTATTTGGCCCGAAAAGGAAAATGGGAAGGGAAAATATTGCTGTTAGATCAAACCAAGGCTTTTGATCGAGTTCACCATCCCTTTATGTGGGAAGCCCTGGCGAGAAAAGGACTCCCTCTCGATTTTGTTAGCTATGTCCAGTTGTTGTATTTGAAGGCACGAGTGATCCCTCAGATCAATGGGCACAGAGGGGCTCCGATTAGGGTGAGTTCAGGAGTCAGGCAAGGCTGTCCTTTAAGCCCCCTTCTCTACGTACTGATTTTGGATTCTGTTCTCTGCCAAATTCAAGCCGAGGAAAGGATCACGGGTCTCAGAGTCCCCCCTCCCAGCGGGGGAATTGTGTCTTTTTCCAGGGAGGTTTCGGTTAAGCAGGTGAAATATGCAGCCCACGCAGATGACGTTTCTCTGTTTGTCAACAATCGAGAAGAGATCGTTTCAATTCTGAATGTGTTTGAAGGCTACGAGCGGGCTTCAGGGGCTCAGATAAATTTCCAGAAAAGCCATTTGATCTCTTTCTCTAGAGAGGAAGAAAACTTACTTCTATCTCCAGTGAACAGGGGAGCAATGAGACAAGAGACACAATGTGAAAATGAAAGTCTAGAGAAATTAGAGGAGTACAAAATGTTAGGTTTATGGTTTTCCATTAAACCTTTTGGGTGGGAAAAGAATTGGCGGCTTTGGTTAGAGAAAATGAAGCAATGTTTTGAGAAATGGAAACCGTGGAAATTGAACGTTTACCAGAAGGCGGTGTACATCAAAAGTTACCTCATGCCTTTGGCTTTGAATCTGGCCGCAGTCTACCCACCCCCACAAAGCCTGCTGAAGGAAGCGGAAAAATGGGTTTTCCGATTTCTCTGGGGAACGGCCGCTTTTCCCCTGCCTCGGGCGGTGGCCTTTAGGAAAACGGAACAGGGAGGCCTCAACCTACCCGCACTGCGCCTAAAGTTTCTGGCTACTTTTCTCAGCCAGAACTTTGGAAAGTTTAGCCAGTGGTTTTGTCAGCAGACAGGCCTAGAGGGGTGGGTTGCTCTCTTTGCAGAACATTGGGTGAAGGAGAGTTGGGCCGAGAAGTGGTGGAGAGAGGAACCGGTGCCCTTCCGGGTGACAGCCGCCATGAGACACGCGGGCCCCGACTTTCTCGGGGAGGTCTATGGGCAGATTCAGCAAAACGGGGTCTTGGCGGAGTGGTTTAAGACCAAAGGGGGGTTGTGCGAGATTTGAAGCGTTACGTATACTGGGAAATGGTGGAGGTGGCGTTTTTTCAGCCGCAGTTGGAAAAAAATGCCAAGAAGGACCATTTGTCCGCATATTTAAAAGAAGGGCCCAGGAACATCGAATGTTTCACGGACCGGAGGATCCCCTTTGGTCTGTGGGACATTCGATGGAGATTCTACCATCAAATCTATTATTTAAAAGGAAACCAACCGTGGCTGAAGGAAACAGAACAAATATGTCCTAGACTTTTGTGTCAAAGACAAGCCTGTGTTAGTGGAAGTCAAACCAAGGAGACGACGGAGCACTTTATAAAGGACTGCCCGTCGGCCAAGGAAACTTGGAAGAAGATAGCTGCCGCCCTTGACTGGCCGGACTTGGCGCGACAGCCTTGGGAGGCGGTGGCGTCTGGATTGGAGCCGCAAACCAGAATCAGAGGACCACATCGATACCGGGGGAAAAAAGGAAGAGAGGACATAGCGGGAGGCTGGTTAATTTGTTCTGGGTTGTTCCCTTTGGGCAACCGTAAGACTGGTTAACTTATATGTTTTGCTGGCTTTGGTTTTCCAGAGGAAAAAAGAGTTAGTTACACAGACACAAGCGGACGTTAACGTTGCCGTTCGGTTTGTAGCGAATGAAGTAAAAACTCTAAGTGAAACAGAAAGAGGCAGGATGTCTTCAAAGAGATGGAAGGAGTTCTGGCCATGGCTGGCAGGAACAACACCTGGCATAACTTGAGGTGTAGGTTATGCACTTATAAATATAAAAGCATAATATGTGAGAAAGTTTGATAGGGAAATAGGACTTGGAATATTGGTAATAATAAATAATTCTACTGGAATTTGTAAAACTTGTATAATGATAGGTGTTATTTTTGTAGAAATGTGGATGTGTGTGTGATATATATATATATATATATGGATACGTATGGATACATATAGATATATAAAAATTAATAACTTTTGGTACTTTCTTTGAAGAAGTGTAATATTTTGTAACATTTGTAATAATTTGTAATAATTTGTAATATTTTGAAATGCTGTTTTAAAAATGTTAATTTGTTATTCCAAATTTTAATTTGAATTTGTAATAGGCAAATGTGTTTGAAGGATGTTAAAATTTTAATAAAATTACTTAAACCTAAAAAAAAAAATTACTTGAAATAACCCTACACCTAACCTAGCCTAACCTACCTAACCCTACACCAACCCTAGCACTAACCCTAACCCTAGCCCTAACCCTAGTCCTGAACCTTAGCCGTAAACCTAGCCCTAACGCTAACCCTAACTCTACCCCTAACCCTAGCCTAAACCTAACCCTAGCCGTAACACTAGCCCGAACCGTAACGCTAACCAGAACCCTAGACCTAACCCTAACCGTAGCCCTAGTCCTAGCCCTTACTCTAACTCTAACCCTAGCCGAAGCCGTAACCCTAACCCTAACCCTAACTCTGAACCTTATCCTGTCCCTGACCCTAACCCTAGCCCTAACCCTAGCCCTAACCCTAGCCCTAACTTTAACCCTAGCCATAAACCTAGCCCTAACCCTAACCCTAGCCGTAACCCTAGCCCAAACTGTAACCCTAACCCTAACACTAATCGTAACCCTAACACTAGCCGTAATCCTACACTTAACCCTAGCGCTAACCCTAACCCTAGCCCTAATTCTACACCAAACCCTACACCTAACCCTAGCCCTAACCCTAACCCTAACCCTAGACCTAACCCTAGCCCTAACCCTAACCCTAGCCCTAGCCCTAACCCGAACCCTAACTCTAGATCTAACCCTAACGCTAGCCCTAGACCTAGCCCTAACCCTAACACTAACCCTAGCCCTAATTCTACACCAAACCCTACACCTAACCCTAGCCCTAACCCTAACCCTAACCCTAGACCTAACCCTAGCCCTAACACTAACCCTAGCCCAAACCCTACACCTAATACATCTAACCCTAGCCCTAACCCTAACCCTAGCCCTAGCCCTAACCCGAACCCTAACTCTAGATCTAACCCTAACGCTAGCCCTAGTCCTAGCCCTAACCCTAACCATAGCCCTAGCCCTAGCCCTAGCCCAAACCCTAACCCTACCCTAAACCCTAACCCTACCCTAACCCCAGCTGTAACCCTATCCTAACTCCAGCCCTAACCCTAACCCTAGCCTTAGCCCTAACCCTTACCCTAGTCGTAACCTTAGCCCTAACCCCAGCTCTAACCCTACCCTAATACCACCCCTAACCCCAACCCTAAAACTAGCCCTAACCCTAGCCCTAACCCTTATCCTATTCCTATCCCTAGCCCTAACCCTAGCCCAAACCCTAACGCTAACCCGAACTCTAGACCTAACCCTAACCGTAGCCCGAGTCCTAGCCCCAACCCAAACTCTAACCCTAGCCCTAGCCCTAACCCTAACTCTAACCCTAAGTCCTAACGTTCGTCCTAACCCTAGCCCTAACCCTAACCCTAACCCTAGCCCTAACCCTAGCCCCACCCCAGCCCTAACCATACCCTAACCCCAGCCCTAACCCTAGCCCTAACTCTAACCCTAACCCCATCCCTATCCCTAGAACTAGCCCTAGCCCTAACCCTAACCCTAGTCATAACCTTAGCCCTATCCCTAACCCTACTCTAACCCTACCCCACCCCTAAACCTACCCTAATCAGAGCCCTAATCCCAACCCTAACCCTAGCCCTAACCCTAGTCCTAAGATTAGCCCTAACCCTAACCCTAATCCTAGTCCTAACCCTATCCCTAACCCTAACCCTAACCCCAGCCCTAAATGTAGCCCTAAACCTAAACCTAGTCCTAACGTTAACCCCTACCGCAGCACTAACCCTACCCTAATCCCAGCCCTAACCCCTACTCGAACGCTAGCCCTAACCCTAGTCTTAACCTTAGCCCTAACCCTAGCCCTAACCCTAACCCTAAACCTAACCTTAGCCCTAACCCTAACCCTAGCCAAAATTCTACACCTAAATCGTACACCTAACCCTGGCCCTAACCCTAACCCTTATCCTAGCCCTAACCCTAACCCTACCCTAACTCGAGCCCTAACCCTACCCTAACCCAAGCCTAACATAGCCCTAGCCCTAGCCCTAA
Source organism: Ctenosaura bakeri (assembly GCA_948474755.1). Lineage (NCBI taxonomy): Eukaryota > Metazoa > Chordata > Lepidosauria > Squamata > Iguanidae > Ctenosaura > Ctenosaura bakeri. Next base: position 3,349 of record CAOLHI010006008.1, on the reverse strand, counting down.
CCCTAACCCTAACCCTAGTTCTAAACTTAGCCCTAACCCCAATCCTAACCCTAAATCTAACCCTAATCCTAACCCTAGCCTTTAACCCTAGCCTTAACCCTACCCTAACCCTAAACCTTACCCTAACCCTTCCTTAGCCCTAAACTTAGGCCTAAGCCTAACAATAACCATAGCCCTAATGCTACCCCTAGCCCTAACCCTAGTCCTAAGCCTCGCCCAACCCTAGTCCTAATTTAAGCCTTAACCGTAGCCCTAAACCTAACCCTAGCCAAACCCTGACCCTAACCCTAACCCTAGCCCTAACCCAAGCCCTAGCCCTAACCCTAGCCCTAACCCTAGTCCTAACACTAGCCCTACCCCAGCCCTAACCCTACCCTAACCCCAGCTCTAACCATATCCCTAACCATAACCTTCGCCGTAACCCTAGTCCAAAGCTTAGCCCTAACCCAAAACTCTAACCTTAACCCTAGCCCTCACCCTAACCCTAGCCCGAACCCCAACCCTAGCCCTAACCATAAACCTAGCCCTAACCCTAGCCCTAAACCCAGTCCTAACCCACCCTAAATCCAGCCCTAACCCTAGCCCTCAGCATAACACTAACCCTAACCCAGTTGTAACCTTAGTCCTAAACCTAGCCACAAACCTAACCCTAAAACTAGTCCTAACCTTAGCCCAAACCCTAACCCTAACCCTAACCCTAGACCAAATCCTAGCCCTAACCCTAACCCTACCCGTCACCGTAACGCCTAACCGTACAGGCTAAACCTAGCCCCACCCGAACCCTAGCCCTAAACCTAGCCGTAACCCTAACCCAACCCTAATGAGACCTAATCCTACTCCTAGCCCTAGTCCTAGCCCTAACCCTATCAACCCTAGCCCTACCCCTAACCCTAGCCCTAACCCTAACCCTAGACCTAACCGAACACTAACCCTAGGCTCAAGCCTTACTCTAACCCTAACTGTAGACACAACCCTAGCCCTTACCCTAACCCTAGCCCTAACCCCAACCCTAGCCCTAACCTTAACCCTATCCCTAACCCTAACCCTAACCCCAGCCCTAACCCTACCCTAAATCCAGCCCTAACCCTAGCCCTAAGCATAACACTAGCCCTAACCATAGTCGTAACCTTAGTCCTAAACCTAGACCTAATTCTAACCCTAACACTAGTCCTAACCTTAGCTCAAACCCTAACCCTAACCCTACCCCTAACCCTAGACTCAACGCTAGCCCTAACCCTAACCCTAGCCATAACCCAACGCCTAACCCTACAGCTAAACCTAGCCCTCACCCTAATCCTAGCCCTAAACCTATCCCTAACCTGAACCCAAACCCTAACACTAGACCTAACCCTAATCCTAGTCCTAGTTCTAGCCCTAACCCTAATTCTAACCCAAAGCACTACCCCTAACCCTAGCCCTAACCCTAACCCTAAACCAAGCCCTAATCCTAACGCTAACCCTAACCCTAGCCTAACCTTAAACCTAGCCCTAGCCCCAACACTAGCCCTAACCCTAGCCCTACCCCAGCCCTAACTCTACCCTGAAACCAGCCCTAACCCTAGCCCTAACCCTAACCCTAGCCCTAACCCTAACCCCAGACCTAACCCAATACCTAAGCCTACACCTAACGTAGCCCTAACCCTCACCCTAAACCCTAAACCTAGCCCTAACCCTGAACCAAACCCTAACCCTAGACCTAAGTCTAACCCTAGCCCTAGTCCTGCCCTAACCCTAACCCTACCTCTAAGCCCTAACCCTAGCCCTAACCTTAACCCTAAGCCTAGCCCTAAAATTAGCCCTAACCCTAACCCTAAATCTAGCCCTAATCCTAGCCCTAACCCTAACCCTAGCCCTACCCTCAACCCTAACCCAAGCCCTAATTTAGCCTTAACCCTACCCTAACCCTAAACCTAACCCGAGCCCTAACCCTAACCTTAGCCCTAACCCTAGGCCTAACCCTAACCCTAACCCTAACGCTAGCCCTAACCCTAACCCTAGCCCTAACCCTAACCCTAGCTCTGTTTTCAAAGGAGGAGGTTATGCTTTTTACAGCTCCTCAATACTTTCAGCAAAACAGTGGATTCTGCTGAATCCAGTGAAAATGCTGCAACCTCACTAATTGGGGTAGGCAGTGGAACCCTTCAGGCATCAGGGGAGTCAAGAATGGAACCTCAAAAGAAGAATTTTGAGGGGTTTGGAGGAAATCAAACTCAGCCCCCAGGAAAACTTGCAGAGGCTTCACAGCAAGCAATGGCTTCCCAGGAAAGCAAAGAATCGAGTGAAAATGCTGCAACCTCACTAATTGCGGTAGGCAGTGGAACCCTTCAGGCATCAGGGGAGTCAAGAATGGAACTTCAAAAGAAGAATTTTGAGGGGTTTGGGGCAGATCAAACTCAGCCCCCAGGAAAACTTGCAGAGACTTTAAAGCAAGCAATGGCTTCCCAGGAAAGGAAAGAGAAAGAAACTGAAGAGTGTTTGAAACTGGCAAGCAAGGACAAAAACACTGTGAGTACTGTGGATTCTGAAACTGAGAAGGGACTTGGGGCTAGACTGGCTTCTTGTAGTGCCAAGGAAATATTAGAAACTCCAGGGAAAGAGGTTTTACAAGGAAAAAACTGTCAAGAAGGAGGGAGGGAGGAATTGTTTCAGTCAGCTCTGAAAGAACAGGGCGTGACAGGCATGGCAGAAAGAGAAACTGCCTGTAAGGGCAGCACAAACTTACTGCAAGGAGAATTAAAAGTGGATTCTGGGCTCCAGAAAGATATCCAGGAAAGAGAAGACATTCCAAATCCCCAAGGAACAAACTTTGTGCTGCAAAAAGAAGCAAGCAGCCATTTAGGAAACAAACGAACTCAGCCAGCAAAACTGAAAGTAAACTCTGGGCAGCTAGAGCCTGCTGTAACAATGGAAACAGGCCCAGAGGAGGGGGAGGAAAAACCCTGGGTTTGGCTACTGCTGAAAACTTTTTGCAGGATTTCTTTTTCTTTAATCAATATAAAGAAACATATTGTTTGAATACAGAAAAACTGGGAGAGTTTTTAGGACTGTTGGAGGAATCTACTAAAGAGTTTGAATTAGAAACTGTTTTCACAGAACCAGAGGAAGTCACAGAATGTTTGCAGAGGGACTTTTATTTGAGAGAAATGCAAAACAGAGCATACTTGGGTGTGGATTGATCAGAGAGGCCCTCCAGGAGTTAAATGATTATGGCAGGAGCCTGTTGAGGAAGCCAGTGGGGGAAAGAAAACAAGAGGAGTATGAATCCCTTGTAAATATTGTAACTAGCATCAATCAGCAGAATGAAGAAGTTAGGAAAGACCTGCAGGTTTATAAAGAGAGGAAAGGACTT